>JASVEL010004735.1:0-225333 GCA_032618575.1 Nicotiana noctiflora | reverse complement strand
AGAGAATTAACCTACCAATTGTAATTTTCACAACCCAAGAACACTTCCAAATCAAGTTCCCAAAATTTCAAATATATGTTTGTGTGAGTTTCGAACAACCACCTTTGCAAGAATTAAAAAGGCTTAAAATAAAGAATTGAATGTTGAGTAAATAATATGGAGAAACACTAAGGTATTAATTTCCCCTATTGATAGAATCCCTTCTGTTTATGCTCATACAAATTGTCAATATATTCTATCAATCATGAACGCTATTTGTACCATAACCCTCTCCCGAGCAATTACAATAATTTACTAGTGCACTCTCCCGAGCTACCCTAGCTAACTTTAATTTGAATGGTTTACTTACGATTGCACCCAAGACTTTGTTATTCCTAATCCCGTCTTTACGCCTAAAGTTATAGATTCCTCCAATAACCTAGGTGTGGTGTTGTTCAACAATATACCTAAATATGCACTCTTTTCCATGTTATGCACACTAAATAGGCACAGCTAATTGGGGCTCCTACCAATTAACTACAACAAGAACGAAGTTGAACAAATAGAAATCTAGCTAACAATTTGTAATCACATAAACAAGAAGTTCATCACTCAATATGTTCCATTAAAACCTTAGAAAAGGATTTAGATACTCATGCTCAAAGAAATAAGAATAATAATTGAATTCATAAATAAATAATTTATATAAAATAAAGGAATGAGTTGAGAGAGTTCTCTCTTACTAATTATCTTGCAAAAGTAGTCAAAAATACAATGCTTGCCTCTTTTGGGCGGACTAGAGGTTTATATAGAGGGTTTAGGGCTAAAACATTGATTTTGTAAAAACTTAGGACTAAAATATGCGGCGCCTTCCATGGTTCATCCGCGGTCGCGGACGAACCGCAAACAGAACAGTTCTCTGAATCTCTTGAAAAGTTCTGCGAGCAGGTTTTTCCGCGGTTCATCCGCAGTCGCGAAAGAACCGCAATTGTTCACCCTCTTCCGTGTGGATTTAGGAAAAACTCAAAACATAAAAGTTGTAGCCCTTTGAGTTACATTTCCAACCATATACTATGTAGCCAAAATTGAGTTATGCGCCAAACGTTATGTCCAATATACTACACAATGCGCAATATGCCTCATCGATTCTTTGCTTGTACTACACTATCTAATTTTGACCCCCAAACTCGATCCCGGCTTAATTCCTTGAGATTTCACTCAGAATTCAAAGCTCCATATCACTTAAATTCATTCCATAACATCTATATAGCTCAGAATCACACCTTCCCAGCTATTTTCAACATAAGTTCGTGTCTTGTACAACACTTTGGCCTTTTTCACCATCTTTTGACTCCAAAACTTGCTATTTTAGTCTTCATTAGCTCATGTGTACCTATAACACACTAATAACACTAATAAAAGCATTTTTTCATCATAAACAATATCAAAACAACAATAAAGCGTTATTATTTAGGGCATAAATATAGTCAAATTCACTTATTATCAATACCCCACACTTAAATTTTTGCTCGTCCTCGAGCAACCTTAGTCACACTTTAGGACAATTTTTATTAATGCCTTCCCCAAAATATGTCACAAAATCTATCTTTCATGATTAACCTAAGACATGCACAATCCTTATGTAACCGTAAACTCAAATGCCAGCACATTATTGCTTACTCTAGTTATTATCACAGACTTGCAAACTTACCTTTTTCTTCCTGAGTTACATGCCCTCGCACAATTTATTAAGAGAAGTTCCCACACATAAACAATTTAGAACATGGAATTTATAAATATTGGAAAAATTCACTCACTCTCAACAAAGAACATTCATATGCATACAGACACACCATAGGCTTGCCCCTAGTGTAATACTCTACTAATCGAGTTATTTAATCATAGATCAAGAGGTCTTTAAGGGTTGTAATGTTGGCTACGGGACGGGTAGGATACTTTTGGGTATAGTGGCTAACCTCCCTAAGCACTTTTCTTTCTTTTTCACAACTTCCATTTTAGTTTTCTTCCTTATGTCTCCCCTACACATTCCTTCACTTCTATTTGCTTTTAATCCCCAATTTTCTTTTGTTGGTGTGACTGGCCTTTCTACTTTACATATATACATTGATATAGTTTTTTTTTATCATTGCTTTGCAACACATTTACATTATTTTGCCAGTTCACCATTTACTACCATTCATTCTTGATTTTCCCTTTTTTTAACTTCCCTTCACCCCACACTTAGACTTTTGCATATTCATAAGTGCTTCTAGGAGGTAAAGTAGAACAATATAAGCTTTCAATTGTTCATGAACATTCAAGGGTTATCAAAGAATAGGCTTTAAGCTCAAAGGGTTTAACTAGGATATTATGTACCGGTGAATTTATGTCTTATTGATTTATGGGGTTACACAAAGAAATGCATATATCCTCTCTACAACCAAACAAATTCTATTTCTCTTTGCAAACACACAGGGCAAGTTCTAGGTATCATATACAATGTATAATACAAGATAAGTCTCCCACCCCACACTTAAAATCATGCCATGTCCTCATAGCATAATAATACATGTATAGCATAGAAGGGTGAGAAAACTTACCTGGGACGCACCCCGTGTCTAGCCACTTTATCACTTTCTTTTTCACCCTATCCTTCATATTCGGGTTCAGGTTTCTTTTGCATTTCCTGTAAGGTTTGTGTCCCTCTTCCAGGAGAATCTTGTGCATGCAGTATGCCGGGCTGATCCCCTTTATGTCTGCCATGGTCCACCCAATGGCAGTCTTGCATTCTTTTAGTACCTGTATAAGATTCTGAGCCTGCACATCTAACAAACCAGATGAGATAATAACAGGTGAAGTGGAGTTAGGGCATAGAAATTCATACCTGAGATAAGATGGTAGTGGTTTAGGCTCCAGCTTTGGTGGCTCTTCTATGGATGGCTTTGCAGGAGGGGTCTCTCTTTTCTCTAAATGTAGAGGCTCGAATTCAAGCTCTCTCTCCCAAAACCCCTTGCCTTCCAGAGATAGTACCCATTCTGCTAGACTTTCACCATTTACCTCTTCTAAGTTCATTAGGCATGCTTGAAGTGGATCTTTAATGGTCAACTCTGCATTGTCTGTCTCTACTATCACATCGACTGCATCAATAAAAGAGCAATTCGCAAACTCACTAGGGCGCCTCATGGATTTTTGCACATTGAATATGATCTCTTCATTATTCAATCTCATCTTGAGTTCCCCAGTATCACAATCAATTAAAGCTCTCCCGGTGGCTAGGAATGGTCTTCCTAAGATTATAGGAATTTCCTCGTCCACCTTGAAGTCAAGAATTACAAAGTCGGTGGGAAACACAAACTTCCCTACCTGAATAATCATATCATCTAATATACCAAATGGACACTTACCCATCCTGTCAGCAAGCTGTAATAACATAGAGGTAGGCCTGGCTCTCCCAATGCCTAGCCTCTTATAAATCACCAAGGGCATGAGATTAATGCCCGCCCCCAAATCATACAATGCCTTTGCAAAGGCATAATTTCCTATAGTGCATGGAATGGTGAAGCTACCTGGATCAGATAGCTTCTCGGCAATGGGTCTAGAGACCACTGCACTACAAGTGCGGGTAAGGCTCGCGGTGGCCAAGTTCTGGAAATCAAATTTCCGTGATATCAAGTCTTTTATCATCTTAGCATACCCAGGCATTTCTTTCGAAGCTTCAATTAAAGGAATGTTTACCTGGATTTGTTTGAGCATATCGAAGAACTTTTTGTATTGCTCTTCTTTCTGGTGTTTGGCCAACCTTTGGGGGAATGGTGGTGAAGGCCTCTTCTTCCCAATGACTTGGGATTTTTCTTTTTATATCACTTTCTCTTCAACCTGCTGCTCTACCTATTCAGCTACATTCTCCGTTCCCTGCTGCGCTTCTTTATTTTCAGCAACTGGCTGGAGTGTAACTTCTGTCAACCCGATGGACTCATCCAGTTCAATGGGCACTGCAGTGAGTGTCTTAGCTCGTGTGTTGCTTTTCTCTCCTTCTTTCTCAGTATCAAGATCTCTACCACTTCTCAGAGTAACTGTCATCAGCTGCTTTGGGACTTGATCTTTTGGGTTTGTTTGTGCATCTGCAGGCAATGTCCCTTGAGGACAATTCTTAAGTGACATAGCAATCTGGCCCACCTGTACATCAATATTCATGATAGTTGCATCATGTGCATCTATCCTCTCATTGGTTTTGGAATTTTACCCAATCACCTGCTGCATCATATCTTTCAACTCTGCGAACCCATCGTCATGTCTACCCCCATGCTGTGGTAGAGGCGGATAATATCCATGCAGCTGATTGCCGAAATTCTGAGGTCTATGAAATAGAGCCATGTTGTGTGGTGGGCTCATACCTGCTGCATTATACGGTAGTTGTGGAGGCCTGTAATGATGTGGAGCCTACTGCCCCCAACTCGGATTACCCTGTCTCTGCCCTCCATAATTTGCTACATAGTTCATATCTTCATGCTGATGATGATATTCTTGGTCTGCAGCCCATGGATTACCTATGGGTTGGCTAATGCAAGATGTGCATAAACCACCATTGGTAGTGTCTACAATATGAACTTGCTGCTTGACCCTAGATTCTTCCACCTTCTTTGTCAGGATGCTCATTTGTGTCAATAAGGTTGCCATGTTCTCCTCTATAGTGCTAGATGGATTCAGAGGTACAGAATATACCACTGGAGTGATAGGAGCATTCCTGGCAGTCCACCCGGAATTTTGAGCCATCTTGTCTAGCAAAGTCTGGCCCTCTCTCCAAGTCTTGCTCAGAAAAGCCCCACCTGCTGAAGCATCTACAATGTTCTTCATACTATCTGAGAGCCCCATGTAGAACCTTTGACCCACATCTGCTCAGGAATACCATGGTGAGGACACATAATAAGCATACCCTTGAATCTTCCACAAGTTTCATGTAATGTCTCCATTGGTTTCTGCTTGAAGATCACAATCTCATCAATTTGTTGAGCTGTCTTGTTAGGTGAATGAAACTTGTTGTGGAATTTCTTGACTAACTCATCCTAAGTTGCAATAGAGTTTATAGGGAGTGAGTTTAGCCATACATGTGCAGCCCTTGTAACTGAGAACGAAAAGAGCAATAGTCTGATGGCTTCCTGAGTCACATTCGGTTGCCTCTGTGTCTTGCATATCGAGAGAAACTTCTTCAGGTGCTGCTGTGGATTTTCAACCTGAGACCCAGAGAATAATCCCTTGTTTTGCAACAAGTGTAGCATGTCATTAGTAATTTGGAAATACTCATCTTGAATTGCTGGCACAACGATGGCAGTTGTCAAATTATCCGCTGTGGGTTGTGCCCAGTCATAGAGTGCACCTTCCTGCGCCTCCTGCGCCTCTTGCATGTTTAACCCAACTTGCTGGTTTGGTTCATTCACGTCACCCATGTCGAAGTCTAGTTTGATTGGTTGTTGAGATTGCTGAATTTGTTTGATAGCCTTGTTACGTGCCCAGAAAGTTTGTTCGGGGTCTGAGAGTCCTTCAATTAGTTCTCCAGTCCTTGAAGATTTTCTAGGCATGCACCTAAGTACCCAAATCAACAACCGTCAAAATATTCAATGTAAAGTGTAGAAAGAACCTGACTACACAAGAATATTGAAGTTCTGTCAATGGCAATTGATAATTCTGTTAATTCCCTAGCAACGACGCCAAAATTGATTCACGTCCAAGCAACAGTCGTAGTCAATATAAACTGGTCTAATAAGTCCAGAATCGATCCCACAGAGAATTAACCTACCAATTGTAATTTTCACAACCCAAGAACACTTCCGAATCAAGTTCCCAAAATTTCGAATATATGTTTGTGTGAGTTTCGAACAACTACCTTTGCAAGAATTAAAAGGGCTTAAAAGAAAGAATTGAATGTTGAGTAAATAATATGGAGAAAGACTAAGGTATTGATTTCCCATATTGGTGGAATCCCTTCTGTTTATGCTCATACAAATTGTCAATATATTCTATCAATCATGAACGCTATTTGTACCGTAACCCTCTCCCGAGCAATTACAATAATTTACTAGTGCACTCTCCCGAGATACCCTAGCTAGCATTAATTTGAATGGTTCACTTCAGATTGCACCCAAGACTTCGTTATTCCTAATCCCGTCTTTACGCCTAAAGTTATAGATTCCTCCAATAACCTAGGTGTGGTATTGTTCAACAATATACCTAAATATGCGCTCTTTTCCAAGTTATGCACACTAAATAGGCACAGCTAATTGGGGATCCTACCTATTAACTACAACAAGAACGAAGTTGAACAAATAGAAATCTAGCTAACAATTTGTAATCACATAAACAAGAAGTTCATCACTCAATAGGTTCAATCAAAACCATAGAAAAGGATTTAGCTACTCATGCTCAAAGAAACAAGAATAATAATTGCATTCATAAATAAATAATTGACATAAAATAAAGGAATGAGTTGAGAGAGTTCTCTCTTACTAATTATCTTGCAAAAGTAGTCAAAAATACAATGCTTGCCTCGTTTGGACGGACTAGAGGTTTATATAGAGGGTTTAGGTCTTAAAAATTGATTTTGTAAAAAAATATATCTAAAATATGCAGCGCCTTCCATGGTCGCAGACGAACTACAAACAGAACAGTTCTCTGAATCTCTTGAAAAGTTCTGCGAGCAGGTTTTTCCGCGGTTCATCCGCGGTCGCGAATGAACCGCGATTTTTTACCCTGTTCCGTGTGGATTTAGGAAAAACTCAAAACATAAAAGTTGTAGATCTTTGAGTTAGATTTCCAACCATATACTATTCAGACAAAATTGAGTTATGCGCCAAACGTTATGTCCAATATACTAGACAGTGCGCAATATGCCTCATCGATTCTTCGATTGTACTACACTATTAAATTTTGACCCCCGAAATCGATCCCGGCTTAATTACTTGAGCTTTTACTCAGATATCAAACCTCCAAATCACTTAAATTCATTCCATACCATCTATATAGCTCGGAATCACACCTTCCCGGCTATTTTCAACATAAGTTCGTGTCTTGTACCGCACTTTTTCCTTTTTCAGGATCTTTTGACTCCAAAACTTGCTCTTTTAGTCTTCATTAGCTCATGTGTACCTATAACACACTAAGAACACTAACAAAAGCATTTTGTCATGCCCTCGGTGTCCTAACACGTCCCGACTCATGCTATGGTCATGCCCTGCCATGTCTTGAGATATCCTGACACGTGCCATGGCCATGTGCTGACACGTCCTGACCCGTGCCATGCCATGCCAACATGCCATGTCTTGACATGTCCTGTGGCCATATCCTACGACGTTCTGACACATCCTTACTCGTGCGGTAGATATGCCCTGCCATGCCGTGCTATGTCCTGACAAAAGCCATGGCCATGTTCTGACATGTTCGGATCCGTGCCATTCCCACATCATGCCACGTCCTAACACGTCTTGTAGCCATGTACTACAACATCCATCAATATCCTAATACGTCCTGACCAGTTCCATGGCCACACCCTGCCATGTCCAGCGACGTCCCGAAATGTCTTGAAACGTGCCATGGCCATGTACTGACAAGTCCTGACCCATTCCATGCCCCTGTCCTGCCATGTCTTGGGATGTCCTGACACATCCTACGGCCATGTCCTATGACGTCCTGACATGTCCTGACCTATGCCATGGCCATGCACTCCCAATTCATGCGATGTCCTAACATGTCCGTAAATGTGCCATAGCCATATCCTGATAAGTCATGACCCGTGCCATGCACACGTCCTACCTTGTCCTAACACGTCTTATGGCCAAGTCCAGTGACGTCCTGACACATCTAGACCCATGCCATGGACACGCCCTTCCATGTGATGCGACGTCCTGACATGTGCTATCACATGCCATGGCCATGTGTTGACACGTCATAACCCGTGCCAAGCCCACGTCCTGCCATGTCCTGACACGTCATGTGGCCATGTCCAATGATGTCTTGACACATCCCTACCTGATCCATAGCCACGCCTGCCATGTCCTGCAATGTCCTGTCACGTCCTAACATATGTAGGGCCATGTCCTTACATGTCCTCACCTCTGCCATGCCCACAGATTCACGTCCAAGCCACGGTCGTAGTCAATATAACTTGGTTTAATAAGTCCAAGATCGATCCCACAGAGAATTAACCTACCAATTGCAACTTTCACAACCCCAAAAGTACTTACGAATCAAGTTCCCAAACTTTGAATATATATATGTGTGGATTCGAACAACTACTTTGCAAGAATTAAAGAATGCTTTAAAAGAAAGAATGGAATGTTGAATGAAATAATATAGAGAAAGACTAAGGTATTGATTTCCTCTATTGACGGAATCCCTTATCGTTATGCTCATACAAATTGTTAATATATTCTATCAATCATGAACGCTATGTGTATCGTAACCCTCTCCCGAGCAATTACAATAAATTACTAGTGCACTCTCCCGAGCTACCCTAGCTAGCTTTAATTTGAATAGTTCACTTTAGATTGCACCCAAGACTTCGTTATTCCTAATCCCGTCTTTACGCCTAAAATTATAGATTCCACTAATAACCTAGGTGTGGTGTTGTTCAACAATAAACCTAAATATGCACTCTTTTCCAAGTTATGCACACTAAATAGGCACCGCTAATTGGGAGCTCTACCAATTAACTACAATAAGAATGAAGTTGAACAAATAGAAATCTAAGTCACAATTTGTAATCACATAAACGATAAGTTCATCTATCAATAGGTTCCATCAAAACCTTAGAAAAGAATTTAGCTACTCATGCTTGAAGAAACAAGAAGAATAATAATTGAAATCATAAAGAATTGCTTGATATAAAAATAAAGAAAGAGTTTGAGAGGAATCTCTCCTACTAAAACCTTGCAAAAGTATTGAAGAAATAAAGTACATGCCTCTATGGGGCAAACTAGGAGTTTATATAGAGGTTTTAGGGCTAAGAAAACAAATTAGAGTCCAATTAGGATAACTGCCGCTGGGACCTCCGCGGTTCGTTCGCGGCCGCGAGCGGACCGCGAACAGTCAAGATTGAGAGGGCTTAGTTTTTCGCGGTTCATCCGCGACCGCGAGTGGACCGCGGATGAACAGTGCTTCTGTTTCTTTACTGCTTCGTCCAGCCCTCTTCACTTTAGCTCTTCTCTTGGCCTTTTCATCAACTTATGGCTTCAAAATGGCTTTTTAAGGCATCCAATGCATCACATGTACCTGTAAAACACAATCAAACACTAATCAAAGCATTTTGTCCTCTTAACAACATTATTCTTATAATAAAGTGTGATTATTTAGGGCATAATTATAGTCAAATTCACCTATTATCAATACCCCACACTTAAACCTTTGCTCGTCCTCGAGCAACCTTTAATCACACCTTAGGCCAATTAAAAAAAAATTTTGTCTCCCCCAAAATATGTCACAAAAGCTATTATACATGAACAACCTAAGATATGCATACTCTTTACTTAACTGCAAATTCTCATGCCCGCACATTATTACTTACTCTACTTATTACCAAAATCTTGCAATTTTTTTACCTTCTTCCTCTTGAATTACATGCCCTCACAAAAGTTATTGAGAGAAGTTCCCACACATTAACAATTCAAACACATGGAACTTATAGATATCAGAAAAATTCACTCACTCTCACAAAGAACATTTATATGAATACAGACACACCATAGGCTTGCCCCTAGTGTAATACTCCACTAATCGAGTTATCCAATCATAGATCAAGAGGTCTTTAAGGGTTGTATTGTAGGCTCTGGGACGGGTAGGATACTTTTGGGTGTAGTGACTAGCCTCCCTAAGCACTTTTCTTTTCTCTTTCACCACTTTTCCTTTTAGTTTTCTTCCTTATGTCTCCCGAAAACATTTATTCACCTTTTATTTTCTTTTAATCCCCATTTTTCTTTTGTTTGTGTAACTGGCCTTTGTAATTTTCATATATACATTGATATAGCTCTTTTTCTCATTGCTTTGCAACACATTTATATTATTTTTGGCCAACTTACTATTTTCTACCATTCATTCTTGATTCTCCCTTTTCAATTTCCCTTCACCCCACACTTTAAACTTTTGCATATTCATTACAATACAAGTGCTTCTAGGAGGTAAAGTGGAATAAATAAATTGAAGAACATTCAAGGGTTATCAAAGAAATAGGCTTAAAGCTCAAAGGGGTTAACTAAGATATAATGTACGGGTGAATTCATGTCTATTGATATATGGGGTTACACAAAGAAATGCCTCTATCCTTTCTACAACCGAATAACTTCTATTTCGCTTTGCAAACACACAGGGCAAGTTCTAGGCATCATGTACAACATACAATGTAAGTAAAAAAACTCACACACACATGGCATGCAACTCATTTGGAATCCGGTTTATCTACAAAATCCTATCAATGTTCAAGCAAGTATTATTGTGCAATTTAAGGCATATTGAGATTCTACAATCAAGTTTAGAAGATACATTCTCAAGTTCAATTTACGCTTTTGCTAATGTGCATATTCGGGGTTACATGTTGCCCTTTTACCTCTAATCCTAAGAAAAGAGAAATCTACCTAACCCGGTTCAAATAAAAACCCTTGGAAAAGAACCGTGGTCAAAAGAAAAACCAAGGGTGAGATGATACACTACCTAGAAAATAAAAGAAAGAAAAATTCCTACGTGGACTACTTCCCTCAAGAGTACTTGTCCTAAATAGTCCGTCATCAGGAAGAGTCCTCTACTCATATTTTTGGATTTTTAAAATTTTCTGATTTTTTTTGTATTTTTATTATTTTATATTACTTACTACACTAATATATACATCATGTACAAGATAAGTTTCCCACCCCACACTTAAAAATATGCCATGTCCTCATGGCATAAGCAATATGAAAGCACAATAGGGTTTAAGAAAACTTACCTGTGACTCACTCGGAGTCGGAAACAGTGGATGGGTCAACATGGCATGCTCTCCCAAGTGCTCTGAACCATGCCATAAATCCGTTCTCTGACCGGGCTTGCCTAGTTGACATGGCATCTAGTCGTGTGTGTAGACCGTCAACTGAAGTGCGTAAAGCAGCCACTTCCTCCTCCATTGACCTCAGCATAGGTCGTGTGGAGTCGGATCTAGACATGCTTGCTCCGCGAGGAGCAGGTCTGGAGGGTCCAGCTGAATCCATGGAGTGGCTGGCCCGGGCCTCCGGTACAGGATCATCATCATCATCTAAGTCAATGGGTGTGGTGTCTCGTCCAACCCGAATAGTAGCAGCTCTAAATGGAGCTTTTGGTAGCAGCTCATCGTCAGTCTCAGTAACTGGGGTGTGGTTGAGGAGACACAAGGTGGTGACAAGAGATGGGTAATAGAAACCCTTGGCAGTGAGGGATCCCCTCAGTACCATCTCGTCACTAATAACCCGGGCAATATCAACATCCCGGTGTGTTACCAAACACCAAGTCAACAGAGCCCTATTAAAGTTAACATCTATAGTGTTACTTGAGGGCAGAATGCGGTTGCAAATTATAGAAAACCAACATTTGGCAATGTGTGTGAAACAGTTAGAATGCAGAGTTTGGTTTCGAATCCATACGGGAACACCATCTACACATAAGGCCTCAATTAACATGTCCCATGTGACACCGGGCCTATCATGGTAATAATCAATATCACTCGTGTGTAGTGGTAGGCGAAGTACCTGCCGAATGGTGGGAATATGAGCATTTACATGCTTACCTCTGACGAAAACTCGTCTCACCGAGGAGTACGGGGCGTTGGCATAGAATTCTCTGACCAGCATCTTGTTTACTGTAGTGGGTGTTTCAAAAAGGAACTCCATCTCTCGCCGTCGGATCTCATCATACATTTCCGGCTTTTCTGAGCGGATGGCTGTTCTGTCCACTTCAACCTCTTGAAGCCACTTTTTGTTCGCTTTGATGTTAAATGCATTTTCCGCCCCTTCATCGGCAAACCGAGATTCATCATAAGTTGGTTGCCTGGATGAGCTAGCACCATGTCGTGGTCTCTTTGGAGCCATGATCCTGTACAATTAAGATAGCCAAAAAGAGTATAAACTGTTAGTTAGTGGAAGGCTACTCAGACTTCGCCATCCTTGATAATTCACAATTGACCATCAATTATGTGTAATTCCCGCAACTCTTTATCTAACTATTCCCTACATGCCCAATTGCGAACCCCACACTTAGTTCTTGGCACACATCCTATTGACTTAGTCCATCCCCAAAAAGTATTCAATAACCATTGTAAGAGTTGGCATTATGTCTCCTAATTACCATTAGTCTATTACGCTCAATGTAATGTGCCCTAACTTAACCAACCAACACATATATATGGTAGAACTACTATTAGGTTTTCCAAATCATAAAATCAACATAATTGAAAACCCAACACCCATTCTTCACCAAACATCAATCGTAGAACAATGTTCCTTAGAGCAATTTCATGGCAAGATTAAAAGCACAATGATAAATCAAGCAACATTCATGAATAGACCCTAACTAATACTAACTATATATTTATACAAACTAAACAATCAAAAGCTAAAAAAAAATGGAGCACAATAAAAGAGAGAAGTAGAGAAACTTACAAGTTATAGTAATGGAGAAGTGGGGTGGAAGAAAGGGATGATTTGGAGAAGAGAGGGATGGGGATTTTTAGAGAGAAGGGAGAGGTTTTGAATTTAGAGAGAGAGAGATTTGAGAGGGGAGGGGCGGCTGTTTTGGGTGTTGGGGAAGGGGGGTTAAGTTATTTTAGGGTTTAGAAAAGGGGGGAGGGAAAAAAATAAAAAAAAACTTTAAATTTAGCCGACCGCGGAACTGACCGCGACTGTTCGCGGTTCGTTCGCGGCCGCGGATGGACCGCGAACAGTCGAGATTCAGAGGAGGCATTTTTTCGCGGTTGGTTTGCGACCGCGGATGGACCGCGAACAGAGAAGTTCAAAGAGGGTGTTTTTCCGCGGTTCATCCGCGGTCCGCGAGTGGACCGCGGACAGTGCTCCGTTATGAAAAAAATTCGACTGCTTCAGCAAAAGATTTTTATTTGTTTTTTTCTTTTAATCCTTATTACTTACTACTAATATTAAATTACTTACAACATGTTCGTGGGTTGCCTCCCACGTAGCGCTTGAGTTAACGTCGCGGCACGACTCAGCTTAGCGCATTTTAAGGCTCGCTGGACCTTTGAGGTTCATTCAAATGCAATTCTATCTTGTCCTCCATGTCATCCAGGCCTATGTATTGTTTCAACCGCTGTCCGTTTACCTTAAAGGTACGTGATCCATCCATAGTTTGAATTTCCACAGCTCCGGACTCAAATGCCTCAATTACCTTGAAGGGTCCTGACCACCTTGATTTCAATTTACCTGGGAACAGTCGTAATCTTGAATTGTATAGTAGTACCTTGTCCCCATTTTTGAAGGTACGCTCAACTATATTTTGATCATGGATCCGCTTCATCCTCTCTTTATACAATCTTGTATTTTCAAATGCTAGATACCGAAATTCTTCCAACTCATGCAATCCATTCAACCTTGCTTTACCTGCTTCATCCAAGTTGAGATTCAATTGTTTCAGTGCCCACCACGCTTTATGTTCTAATTCAACCGGTAAGTGACAAGCTTTTCCGAACACCAATTTATAAGGAGACATGCCAATGGGTGTTTTGAATGCTGTTCTATATGCCCATAGTGCGTCATCGAGCTTCCTGGACCAGGTCGGTTCTTGTAGCGTTCACTGTTTTGGTCGGTACACTTTTAATCTCCCTGTTGGAGACCTCAACTTGTCCGCTAGTTTGCGGGTGATATGGAGTGGCCACCTTGTGTTTAACATCATACTTGGCCAATAATTTCTCAAAGGCTCGGTTGCAAAAGTGTGTGCCCCCGTCACTAATGATGGCCCTTGGAGTCCCAAACCGGGTGAAAATATTCTTCTTCAAAAATCCCACTACCACCTTAGCATCATTGGTAGGTAGTGCTGCAGCTTCCACCCATTTGGACACGTAATCAACAGCGAACAAGTATGTACTTATTTCCGTATGAGCTAATGAAGGGCCCCATGAAATCTATTCCCCATACATCAAATACTTCCACCTGCTGAATTGGATTCATTGGCATCTCATGACGCCGAGAGATGTTTCCGGTGCGTTGACATTCGTTGCAACCTTTCACCCACAAGTGTGCATCCTTAAATACTATCGGCCAATAGAAACCGGCCTCGAGTATTTTGGCAGCTGTACGAATTCCTCCAAAGTGCCCGCCGTATGCTGAAGCGTGACATGCCTGCAAAACAGAAGATTGTTCTATCTCGGGGACGCATCTCCGGATCATGTTATCAAGACATATCCTAAACAAGTATGGTTCATCCCAATAATAATGCCGACTTTCACGAAAAAATCTTTTCCTCTGGACCGATGATAGGTCATAAGGAACAATGCCACTGGCCAGATAATTAGCGTAGTCAGCATACCATGGAGCTTCCAGGAGAGTAGTTGTGAGCAATTGCTCGTCTGGAAAAGTTTTTAGAATTTCTCCACTCTCTTTGACAAGTTCAGCTCCTTCAAGTCTTGACAAATGGTCAGCTACTTGATTCTCAGTGCCTTTTCTATCTCTGATTTCGAGGTCGAACTCTTGGAGAAGCAACACCCAACGAATTAGGCGTGGCTTAGAGTCCTTTTTATCAATTAGATATCTTAAAGCTGCATGGTCCGTGTAGACGATTACCTTTGATCCTATGAGATAGGACCGAAATTTGTCGAATGCAAACACAACCGCTAGCATCTCCTTTTCCGTCACTGTGTAGTTTAGCTGTGCTCCATTCAGAGTTCTGCTTGCATAGTATATTGGATGCATCAGTTTATCTTTCCTCTGGCCCAGCACTGCCCCCACTGCATAATCACTTGCATCGCACATTAACTCAAACGGTTGATCCCATTCTGGGGCAATGATGATGGGTGCTGTGACCAGCCTCTTTTTCAATTCCTCAAAAGCAATCCTGCATTCGTCAGTAAAAACAAAAGAATGGTCTTTCTCAAGTAACTTACAGAGAGGGTTTGATATTTTGGAGAAGTCTTTAATGAACCTCCGGTAAAAACCGGCGTGTCCAAGAAAGCTTCTTATGGCCCTGACGGATGTTGGTGGAGGCAACTTTGCAATGATGTCGACTTTAGCACGGTCCACCTCAATGCCTTTGCTTGAAACCCTGTGCCCAAGTACTATACCTTCTTGAACTATAAAGTGGCACTTCTCCCAGTTTAGTACTAAGTTTGTTTCCATGCATCTTTGTAATACTCTATTCAGATTGGCCAGGCATTCGTCGAATGAATTTCCAACCACCGAGAAATCATCCATGAACACTTCCATAATGTCTTCCACCATGTCGGTGAAAATAGCCATCATGCACCTTTGAAAAGTGGCAGGTGCATTGCATAGTCCGAATGGCATCCTCCTGAAGGCGAAGATACCATAAGGGCATGTGAGGGTTGCCCCAGTCAAGCGGACCTGGGTGCCTTCCATTCCCACGCGTTACCCCTGTGTTGACTGTTACTCATTAACCAAAATATCTTACCAACAATGACTGATTTCACAATGCATAAACATAACCATGTGATTTATTTACTAACAATTCATAATTTATATTTACAACGCCCCATACATATACATAGGCCACAATCCCACAGTTTACATGTCTACAGAGCCTCTAGGATAAAAAAAAGAAATACAATACTTGCCGGTAACAAGGCCCCGGCTATACCTTACAAAATCCAAAAGAAAGTCTGAAATAAAAGTGGCATGAGCCACACTGTGCCCCGAGGAAGAAAGGGGCTCACCAAAACGGGCAGTGGAAGGAGAAGGATACTACTGCCGATGAGCTGAAGTGCCTGCTACCGATCCACCTACAATCATGATACGAATGTAGCGTCCCCGGCAAAAGGGACGTCAGTACACTTGAATTGTACTGGTATGTATGGACAAACTTTGTCCCAAGTAAACTCAAGCCATTAAATTACATCAACAATTAATTAAGCCAGCCAACCATGTTTCCACATTTTTCCTCATTTCAAATAATTCTCACACAAAGCACTTTCTACAACCAACCAATTTAATAATAACCAATCAATCACGTAAAGCACAAGTAGTCAAACAAAGGGGCAATCAGTGCCCCACAGGTTGCAAACTCTCCTGCTGTCTCCTTTCACAATTTCACATTATTGATTTATGTATCAATTTTTAATAGCGATTTCGATCGCTTTCCATCCTTATTGCCCCTGACCACCCTTATTACCTCGGCCACCCTTATCACCCCAACCCACACCTTATTTCACCACGTCGCGGCGCGCGACACGACCCCGCCTTACAGCTGAAAACACAACAATTTCAAACAGCAGATAAGGTACTACACACAATTTCAACAAGTTCAAATAAGCAACTTACACATTGGTTCATATTCTCAATTTCTTCTCAATTCAATATCACAACCATGTTACAACATTTCCACAATTCAGGTGTTTCATCTCTTTCCACAATAAACCAATTCTCAAGTGTTTCGTTTGTTTTCCACAAGGTGCCATATAGGCCATCATAGTCATTATTCACAATTCTTTTGCCAAACTAAACTCTCATTTTACATCACTCATGGCTCAACAACAAACTTTGAATATCCAACAACAACATCAAGAATTTCACACAATTTGTCAATTTAACCCGAAACAAACAACTTCACACACATAGGCGATTTCACAAGAATCAAAATTAGCCATACATACCTGGTGATGAGTTTTCTTCCTACTTTATGATTACCCAAGATATCCTACTCTTGCCAACCTTGTTCTTGAAGACTCTTACTTCTACTCACTTCTTTTTACTAGAAATCAAGTTCAATAATCATGCATGAGTGTAAAAATTCTATTTTTAAAAGCTATTATATGCAAACCTCTCTTTACCCAATTAAAACTGAAAATCAAAGAAAATAGTTAGGGTTTTTACCTTGAAAATATTGGGGAAGTTGAATCCTTGCCCTAGGATCCCTTGGAATTAAAATGATTGGAACAATCCTTGAAGATGCAAGATTTCTCTCTCTAAAACCCTCTCTTCTCTCTCTAATTTTTTGTGAGATGATATGATAAAAATGAAGAAGAAAGGTGTTATATTAAAGAAGAGATCGGGTCAAAATGTTACAAAAACTGGGTCGGGGTCAATTATGCGGTCACTATGCGACCGCAGAACACACATGCGGTCCGCAAAGTGACCGCAAAATGGCCTCAAAATTTACAAGTTTCTGTTAAGGAATGCGGCCGGAATGCGGTCCGCATGTTTGATCTGCGGTCGCAAAATGCACCGCAGATTTGACATGCGACCGCATATCGACCGCACATTTGACGGATTTTTGAGAAACTCTCTGGAACGATTTGCGGTCACAGAATGCGGTCCGCATGTTGATTCTGCGGTCGCATTCTTGACCGCATATTTGACACTTTTTCGGAAAAATTATTTCTCTACATTTTTGAAACTTAAATCACTACCAAGGGTCCGAACCGCGGCGAGCAAGCTCGCCGCGAAGAATTCTACGCATTCCTAACACATCATTCGGACCATGACACCACATCTACTAGGTTTTATGCACAAAAATTTTACGGGGCCTTACATCCTCCCCCCTTAAGATCATTCGTCCTCGAATGAGGATTTTGAAATAAATGAGTTTTGAAAGACATGATATGCAAGCTATCAAAATTTTGACTAACTCTTATATTTTAGAAAAATTTCGCCAGAGTTTCCTTTGTATTATGGACATATCCACCTGTCAGAGGGCCCCCGAAACACATTACCAAACAACAATACACAAATACAACACTTTTCACAACTTGTATATACTTTCTTGCCTCAACAAATGCACACATTTTATCACATTGTTACTATTGCACATAACTAGTCACTTCAATGAGTCCTTTCCTTATTCAACCATTTTAACACAACATGTACACACAAACAAACCACTACCAATCTACACTTACTATTAGTCGCTTACTTAACACATAACTCTTTACAAAATGGAGGAGGCTTTTACTAACACTAAGAGGGAAACAACTTGGACAAGATGACAGTTACTAGAAGTAGAAGGATCGCCTAATTTCTTCTAAGCTTGATCAAACAAATGGGGGTACTTTTCCTTCATCTCTTTCTCTGCTTCCCATGTGGCCTCCTCAACTTGTTGACTTCGCCAGAATACTTTAACAGAGGCAACCTCCTTATTTCTTAACTTACGGACTTGCCTATCAAGAATGGCAACTGGAACTTCTTCATATGACAAATCTTCATTAACCTCAATAGCCTCGACTGACATGATTGCGGATGGATTTCCAATCACTTTCTTCAACATGGACACATGGAATACCGAGTGCACCGATGACATCTCAAGAGGAAATTCTAGCCTATAAGCAACTTGACCAATCCTTTGAACGATCCGATATGGCCCGACATACCTAGGACTCAATTTCCCTTTCTTTCCGAATCGCATGACTCCCTTAATAGGAGATACCCTCAAGAACACCCAATCATCGACTTGAAACTCCAAATCCCTTCGATGAACGTCTGCATAGGACTTTTGACGACTCTGTGCTGTTTTCATTCTCTCCTGAATAACCTTGACCTTTTCCATAGCTTCGTACACCATATCCGGCCCTAGCAATTCCGCTTCACCTACCTCAAACCACCCGATTGGCGATCTACATCTTCTCCCGTATAATGCCTCAAACGGGGCCATTTGAATGCTAGCATGATAGCTGTTATTGTAAGCAAATTCTATCGGTGGCAAGTGTTCATCCCAATTACCTTTAAAATCTAAGACACAAGCCCGCAACATATCTTCAAGCGTCCGAATGGTCCGCTCGGCCTGTCCATCGGTCTGTGGATGGAAAGCTGTGCTGAGATTCACCTGAGTTCCCAAACCTTGCTGAAACTTCTTCCAAAAGTTAGCTGTGAACTGAGCCCCACGATCTGAGATGATATAAAGTGGAGTGCCATGAAGTTTTACTATCTCCTTGATGTACAATCTTGCATATTGCTCCGCAGTATCAGTGGACTTGACAGGCAGGAAGTGAGCTGATTTGGTGAGTCGATCCACTATCACCCATATTGAGTCGAACTTTCGCCGAGTGCGAGGTAACCCTACCACGAAATCCATATTGATCATCTCCCATTTCCACCTTGGTATTTCTATAAGCTGAGTTAATCCTCCAGGCCGTTGATGCTCGGCCTTCACTTGTTGACAGTTCGGACATTTAGCTATAAAGCTTGCTATATCCCTTTTCATACCGTTCCACCAATAAATCTCCTTAAGGTCATGATACATTTTCGTGGAACCTAGTTGTACAAAATATCTGGAAATATGTGCCTCTGCCATTACCTTTTCTCGAAGTTCGTTCACGTCCGGAACACATAATCTGCCTTGACACCGCATTACACCACCTTTGCTGCTGTGTACAAATGTTGAGGTCTTGTCATTCAGAACTGCTTCCTTTACCCGAACTAATGCTGGATCCATGAACTGTTTTTCCTTGATTTCCGCGACCAATGATGATTCTGCTCCATTATGCACCAAAACATTCCCCTCGTCTGACGCAGAGATACGAACCCCCAAACTGGCTAATTGGTAAACCTCTCGAGACTGGGGTCTCCGATACATACCCAAATGAGCCAAACTACCCATGGATCTCCGACTAAGAGCATCGGCTACCACATTTGCCTTCCCTGGATGGTACAATATGTTCATCTCATAGTCCTTGAGCAATTCTAACCACCGCCGTTGTCTCAGATTTAGCTCCTTCTGCTTGAACAAATACTAGAGGCTCTTGTGGTCTGAAAACACATCTACATGAACTCCATAAAGATAATACCGCCATATTTCAAAGCAGACACAACTGTCGCAAGCTCCAAATCATGTGTCGGGTAATTCTTCTCGTGATTTTTGAGTTATCTCAAAGCATACTCTATAACCTTTCCGTGCTGCATCAACACACACCCTAACCAACCATGGAGGCATAACTTTCACCTTAATACTTTACATCGATAGCGGAACATCCTTACTATATTCCTCATACATAAGACCTTCCACGAATTGAGTTCCACTATAATTTCCTTGATGTGGTTACGACCCCATGTGAACAATTGCTACTAACTCTTCATAATTCTTAACCCAAGGCATTGTTGAATGAGTTTTCTCATATGACCTCCTGTCTCAAATGAATAGCACTGGCTAACTTTGCACATATACCCCGAATAACACTAACTTGCACGGCATTGTATCGAATGTAAAGTAGCATTGTGCTCTAACTTTTCTTAACCAACCTCTTCTCCCCATATGTGCATTATAGACTTTAAGAAACTGCACTACTTCCCCTGTGAAATTTCCTACCATCCCTCATTACGGTTAAACACCTCTCAAAACGTATATCAACAACCTTTATATGCATATGACTTACGAAGGGTCACTATCCCGAGAAGGGTATTCTCTGAAACTTTAAATCCTCCTCAATACTTCAACAACAACTTTTGGTTTCACTCTTAAGTGTAAGGCTTAGTCCACTTGATTCTATCTCGGATGAGTAACTCGCCTTATTCCCCATGTTATAGTTACCAATAAAGTTCCCTGATATTGCCGCTTAAGAGTTATCATGCCAAACACGTCTAGTCTGTCACGAGTTTTCATCCTCTTTCAATCCATTCCGAACCTTTCATTCCCATCTTTTTTTTTTTTTGCGGATAGTGCATAATTAATAGCTTTAATGTTCCACACATCTGTCTGCCTCCTGTGAACTTGAAAGATCATTATGTCTTGTTTAATCATTTTACAGTACCACAACCTCACCAACGATAACCTCACTTCCCATTGTGTGTAGACATGAACTATCTCTAGACCCCTTTAGTCGATATTCAGTGTCACCCATGTCCGTTGCATTGCGGTTAATCCCTCATAACCTTTATTAACACTTGTGCCCTAAGTGAGTCCACCATTCTGATGCAAAAATTGTTTTAAATAACCATGACCATCTCAATTTAAAGGTTTTCTCACCATTTCTTCTCACCTCATTCTTCCTAGTTAGTGAATAGCCACGCACTCTTCCATATATTACGTGGTCTCTTACCTTAGGCATTCCATCCGGCTCACCTCTTAACTCTTATTGGGACATATGCCTCATATATCTATACCTCTTATATATATATATACTCGACCATTAGGAAAATTTAAGTCACCATAGTATTGATCTCATGAGTCCCCTTCTCCTATTCAGCCACGTAGGTATGGGATTCCAAGTCCCCACGCATATCCTTTATGAGTGTAACGCAACTTCGTACATTTCTGGGTCCTTATAACGTTCGTAAGACAAGGGTCTTCTCACCTAGGGTCCAATTGAGTCTTATTTCATAACTTTTTACCTCATATGAGAGACTTACACCCTCCCCATTAATCTCTTAGTCATTATCTCATATATCACGTGCTTATATAACCAACATTCTTTCACACCTTACGATCAATTTTATACTTATTGCACTAACCATGCTTGCTATTTAAGCTTACATATCAATCATCAAATCAATGCCTCTTCGTGCGGGTAATCACTTCCAATCCTTTCCCCAAATAAAGTATACTTGTAGTACTATGTACTTATACTATATATATTCATACAGTTTATTCAACAAAATACATGTGCAATCTCCATAACACCCATGTCTTTTCCCATTGGTCCTGACATATGACAACACTACATAAAATAGACGAAAGAGCATTTAAACTTACCTTGAATCTCAACGCACGGGTTACAAAACAATCTTATAATCAAGCTTTATCGCACGATTTGGAGTGATGAAGAAGGGTAATATTCCTAAATGTCCGTGCAGCCCCCTACTTATATGATGTGGTCGACAACACACCTATAAGAAGGGCACTACTAGACACGGCTCCGAGACATCCTAGGACACTTTAAAAACCATATGCTCTGATACCAAGTTTGTCACGCCCCAAATCGAGGGACATGACCGGCGCCTGACCAGGTTGCCCCAGTCAAGCGGACCTGGGTGCCTTCCATTCCCACGCGTTACCCCTGTGTTGACTGTTACTCATTAACCAAAATATCTTACCAACAATGACTGATTTCACAATGCATAAACATAACCATGTGATTTATTTACTAACAATTCATAATTTATATTTACAACGCCCCATACATATACATAGGCCACAATCCCACAGTTTACATGTCTACGAGCCTCTAGGATAAAAAAAAGAAATACAATACTTGCCGGTAACAAGGCCCCGGCTATACCTTACAAAATCCAAAAGAAAGTCTGAAATAAAAGTGGCATGAGCCACACTGTGCCCCGAGGAAGAAAGGGGCTCACCAAAACGGGCAGTGGAAGGAGAAGGATACTACTGCCGATGAGCTGAAGTGCCTGCTACCGATCCACCTACAATCATGATACGAATGTAGCGTCCCCGGCAAAAGGGACGTCAGTACACTTGAATTGTACTTGGTATGTATGGACAAACTTTGTCCCAAGTAAACTCAAGCCATTAAATTACATCAACAATTAATTAAGCCAGCCAACCATGTTTCCACATTTTTCCTCATTTCAAATAATTCTCACACAAAGCACTTTCTACAACCAACCAATTTAATAATAACCAATCAATCACGTAAAGCACAAGTAGTCAAACAAAGGGGCAATCAGTGCCCCACAGGTTGCAAACTCTCCTGCTGTCTCCTTTCACAATTTCACATTATTGATTTATGTATCAATTTTTAATAGCGATTTCGATCGCTTTCCATCCTTATTGCCCCTGACCACCCTTATTACCTCGGCCACCCTTATCACCCCAACCCACACCTTATTTCACCACGTCGCGGCGCGCGACACGACCCCGCCTTACAGTTGAAAACACAACAATTTCAAACAGCAGATAAGGTACTACACACAATTTCAACAAGTTCAAATAAGCAACTTACACATTGGTTCATATTCTCAATTTCTTCTCAATTCAATATCACAACCATGTTACAACATTTCCACAATTCAGGTGTTTCATCTCTTTCCACAATAAACCAATTCTCAAGTGTTTCGTTTGTTTTCCACAAGGTGCCATATAGGCCATCATAGTCATTATTCACAATTCTTTTGCCAAACTAAACTCTCATTTTACATCACTCATGGCTCAACAACAAACTTTGAATATCCAACAACAACATCAAGAATTTCACACAATTTGTCAATTTAACCCGAAACAAACAACTTCACACACATAGGCGATTTCACAAGAATCAAAATTAGCCATACATACCTGGTGATGAGTTTTCTTCCTACTTTATGATTACCCAAGATATCCTACTCTTGCCAACCTTGTTCTTGAAGACTCTTACTTCTACTCACTTCTTTTTACTAGAAATCAAGTTCAATAATCATGCATGAGTGTAAAAATTCTATTTTTAAAAGCTATTATATGCAAACCTCTCTTTACCCAATTAAAACTGAAAATCAAAGAAAATAGTTAGGGTTTTTACCTTGAAAATATTGGGGAAGTTGAATCCTTGCCCTAGGATCCCTTGGAATTAAAATGATTGGAACAATCCTTGAAGATGCAAGATTTCTCTCTCTAAAAACCGTCTCTTCTCTCTCTAATTTTTTGTGAGATGATATGATAAAAATGAAGAAGAAAGGTGTTATATTAAAGAAGAGATCGGGTCAAAATGTTACAAAAACTGGGCCGGGGTCAATTATGCGGTCACTATGCGACCGCAGAACACACATGCGGTCCGCAAAGTGACCGCAAAATGGCCTCAAAATTTACAAGTTTCTGTTAAGGAAGGCGGCCGGAATGCGGTCCGCATGTTTGATCTGCGGTCGCAAAATGCACCGCAGATTTGACATGCGATCGCATATCGACCGCACATTTGACGGATTTTTGAGAAACTCTCTGGAACGATTTGCGGTCAGAATGCGGTCCGCATGTTGATTCTGCGGTCGCATTCTTGACCGCATATTTGACACTTTTTCGGAAAAATTATTTCTCTACATTTTTGAAACTTAAATCACTACCAAGGGTCCGAACCGCGGCGAGCAAGCTCGCCGCGAAGAATTCTACGCATTCCTAACACATCATTCGGACCATGACACCACATCTACTAGGTTTTATGCACAAAAATTTTACGGGGCCTTACACCTCCTGAAGGCGAAGATACCATAAGGGCATGTGAAGGAGGTCTTCTCTCTATCTTCGGGGGCTATGGAGATTTGATTGTACCCGAGTATCCATCAAGAAAGCAAAAGTGGGACCTCCCTGCCAACCTGTCAAGCATTTGATCAATGAAGGGAAGTGGGAAGTGATCTTTGCGAGTGGCTAGATTCAACTTCCTGTAGTCCATGCATATTCTCCATCCGGTGACGGTTCTTGTTGAGATCAGTTCATTGTTGTCGTTTTTCACCACCGTCATGCCTCCTTTCTTGGGTACACATTGGACCGGACTCACCCAGCTGCTGTCTGAGATTGGGAAGATTATTCCCGCATCTAGCCACTTTATTACCTCCTTCTTCACCACTTCCTTCATGTTGGGGTTCAGCCTTCTTTGATGTTCCCTGGAAGGTTTATGTCCATCTTCCAGGAGGATTTTATGCATGCAATAGGCTGGGCTGATCCCTTTTATGTCTGCCATGGTCCACCCGATGGCAGTCTTGCATTCCTTGAGTACCTGTATAAGCTTTTGAGCTTGCACATCTAACAAACTAGATGAGATAATAACAGGTAATGTGGAGTTAGGGCCTAAATACTCATATCTGAGATGTGATGGTAGTGGTTTAAGTTCAAGCTTCGGTGGCTCTTCTATGGATGGCTTTGCTGGTGGGTTTTCTCTCTTTTCTAGGTGTAGGGGTTCGAATTCGATCTCTCGCTTCCAAAATCCCTTGCCTTCCAAGGATAATACCCATTCGGCCAGACATTCACCATTTACCTCTTCCATGTTCATCAGGCATGCTTGCAGTGGATCTTCGATAGTCAATTCTGCATCGTCGGTCTCCACTATTACATCGACCGCATCAACTAGAGAGCAATTTGCAAACTCGCTAGGGCGCCTCATGGATTTTTGCACATTGAAGATGATCTCCTCATCATTCAACCTCATCTTGAGTTCCCCAGTTTCACAATCAATTATGGCTCTCCCGGTAGCTAGGAATGGTCTTCCTAGGATTATGGGAATTTCTTCGTCGACCTTGCAATCAAGAATAACAAAATCGGCGGGAAACACGAACTTCCCAACCTGGATTAGCACATCATCTATAATACCAAATGGATGCTTAACCGTCCTGTCAGCAAGCTGTAAAAGCATAGAGGTGGGTCTGGCTCTCCCAATACCTAACCTCTTATAGATAACTAAGGGCATGAGATTAATGCTTGCCCCCAAATCACATAAAGCCTTAGTGAAGGCATAATTCCCTATAGTGCATGGGATGGTGAAGCTACCTGGATCGGATAGCTTCTCAGCAATGGGTCTGGAGACTACTGCACTACAAGTCTGTGTAAGTGTAACTGTGGCCAAGTCTTGGAAATCAAATTTCCGCGACATCAAATCCTTCATCATCTTAGCATAACCAGGAATTTCTTTTAAAGCTTCAATTAATGGAATGTTTACCTGGATTTGCTTGAGCATCTCGAAGAACTTTTTGTATTGCTCCTCTTTCTGGTGTTTGGCCAACCTTTGGGGGAATGGTGGTGGAGGCCTCTTCTTCCCGGTGACTTGGGATTTTTCTTTTTCTATCACTTTTTCTTCAACCTGCTGCTCTACCTGTTCGGCTACCTTTTCCGCTCCCTGTTGTGCTTCTTTATTATCAGCAATTGGCTGGACTGTGGCTTTTGTCAATCCTGTGGATTCATTCAGTTCAATGTGCAATGGCGCAGGTGTCTCAGCCTGTCTGTCAATATTTTCACTTTCATTCTCAGCATCAAGATCTCTACCGCTTCTCAGAGTCACTGCCATTATTTGCTTTGGGATTTGGTCCTTTGGGTTCGTTTGTGTATCTGCAGGTAATGTCCCTTGAGGACGGTTGTTGAGAGACATAGCAATCTGCCCCATCTGCACTTCCATATTTTTGATCGCTGCATCATGTGCATCTATTCTTTCATTGGTCTTAGCATTTGACCCAATTACCTGCTGCATCATAGCTTCCAACCTTGCAAACCCATCGTCATGCCTGCCCCATGTGGTGGTGGGGGTGGATGATATCCCTGCTGCTGATTGCCGAAATTCTGAGGTCTAGGATATGGAGCCATGTTGTGTGGTGGCCTCATACCTGCTGCATTGAATTGTGGCTGGGGAGGTCTGTATTGCATTGGAGCCTGTTGGCCCCAGTTTTGATTACCTTGTCGCTGTCCTCCATTGTTAGCCACATAGTTCATATCTTCATGCTGATGATGATGTTCTTGGTCTGCAGCCCATGGATTACCTATGGGTTGGCTAATGCAAGATGTGCATAAACCACCATTGGTAGTATCTACAATGTGAACTTGTTGCTTAACCCCTGATTCTTCCATCTTCTTTGTCAGGATGCTCATCTGTGTCAATATAGTTGCCACGTTCTCCTCTAGAGTGTAGGATGGATCCATAGGTACAGAGTGTACTACTGGTGTGATAGGAGCATTCCTGGACGTCCACCCGGAATTTTGAGCCATCTTGTCTAGCAAATTTTGGCCTTCTCTCCAAGTCTTGCTCAGAAAAGCCCCACCTGCTGAAGCATCTACAATGTTCTTCATACTGTCTGAAAGTCCCATGTAGAACCTTTGACCCAACATCTGTTCGGGAATCCCATGGTGAGGACACATAACAAGCATGCCTTTGAATCTCCCCCAAGTTTCATGTAGTGTTTCCAATGGTTTTTGTTTGAAGCTCACAATCTCATCAATTTGTTGAGCTGTTTTGTTGGGTGGATGAAACTTGTTGTGGAATTGTTTGACTAACTCATCCCAAGTTGCAATGGAGTTTATTGGGAGTGAGTTTAGCCATATCTGTGCTGCTCCTGTAACTGAGAATGGAAAAAGTAGTAATCTGATAGCTTTCGGAGTTACATTCGGTTGCCTTTGTGTTTTGCATATTGATAGAAAGTTTTTGAGGTGCTGCTGTGGATCTTCAACCTGAGACCCAGAGAATAATCCCTTGTTTTGTAACAAGTGAAGCATGTTGTTGGTAATCTGGAAAGACTCAGCTTGAATTGCTGGCACAACGATGGCAGTTGCCAAATTATCCGCTGTGGGTTGTGCCCAGTCGAACAATGCACCTTCTTGTGCCTCCTGTGCCTCTTGCATGTTTAGCCCGACTTGCTGATTTTGAGCGTTCATGTCACCCATGTCGAAGTCTAGTTTGATTGGTTGTTGAGATTGTTGAATTTGTTTGATGGCTTTGTTGCGCACCCGGAAGGTTTGCTCGGGGTCTGAGAGTCCTTCAATTAGTTCTCCAGTCCTTGCAGATTTTCTAGGCATGCACCCGAATACCCAAATCAACAAACGTCAAAATATTCAATGTAGAGTGTAGAAAGAACCTGAATACACAAGAATCTTGAAGTTCTGTCAATGGCAATTGACAATTCCGTTAATTCCCCGACAACGGCGCCAAAATTGATTCACGTCCAAGCAACGGTCGTAGTCAATATAACTTGGTTTAATAAGTCCAAGATCGATCCCACAGAGAATTAACCTACCAATTGCAACTTTCACAACCCCAAAAGTACTTACGAATCAAGTTCCCAAACTTTGAATATATATATGTGTGGATTCGAACAACTACTTTGCAAGAATTAAAGAATGCTTTAAAAGAAAGAATGGAATGTTGAATGAAATAATATAGAGAAAGACTAAGGTATTGATTTCCTCTATTGACGGAATCCCTTATCGTTATGCTCATACAAATTGTTAATATATTCTATCAATCATGAACGCTATGTGTATCGTAACCCTCTCCCGAGCAATTACAATAATTTACTAGTGCACTCTTCCGAGCTACCCTAGCTAGCTTTAATTTGAATAGTTCACTTTAGATTGCACCCAAGACTTCGTTATTCCTAATCCCGTCTTTACGCCTAAAATTATAGATTCCTCTAATAACCTAGGTGTGGTGTTGTTCAACAATAAACCTAAATATGCACTCTTTTCCAAGTTATGCACACTAAATAGGCACCGCTAATTGGGAGCTCTACCAATTAACTACAATAAGAATGAAGTTGAACAAATAGAAATCTAAGTCACAATTTGTAATCACATAAACGATAAGTTCATCTATCAATAGGTTCCATCAAAACCTTAGAAAAGAATTTAGCTACTCATGCTTGAAGAAACAAGAAGAATAATAATTGAAATCATAAAGAATTGCTTGATATAAAAATAAAGAAAGAGTTTGAGAGGAATCTCTCCTACTAAAACCTTGCAAAAGTATTGAAGAAATAAAGTACATGCCTCTATGGGGCAAACTAGGAGTTTATATAGAGGTTTTAGGGCTAAGAAAACAAATTAGAGTCCAATTAGGATAACTGCCGCTGGGACCTCCGCGGTTCGTTCGCGGCCGCGAGCGGACCGCGAACAGTCGAGATTCAGAGGGCTTCGTTTTTCGCGGTTCATCCGCGACCGCGAGTGGACCGCGGATGAACAGTGCTTCTGTTTCTTTACTGCTTCGTCCAGCCCTCTTCACTTTAGCTCTTCTCTTGGCCTTTTCATCAACTTATGGCTTCAAAATGGCTTTTTAAGGCATCCAATGCATCACATGTACCTGTAAAACACAATCAAACACTAATCAAAGCATTTTGTCCTCTTAACAACATTATTCTTATAATAAAGTGTGATTATTTAGGGCATAATTATAGTCAAATTCACCTATTATCACCCACATCCTGCCATGTCCTGACACATCATATGGCCACATCCTACAACGTTCTGACATGTCCTGGCCTGCGCCATTGCCATATGATAATAGGTGAATTTGACTATAATTATGCCCTAAATAATCACACTTTGTTATGGTATTATTGTTCTTTATGAGGACAAAATGCTTTGATTATTGTTTGTTTGTGTGTTATAGGTACATGTGATGCAATGGATGCTAAGAAGAACTATTTTGGAGTCATATGTTGATGAAAAGGCCAAGAGAAGAGCTAAGGTGAAAAGAGCTGGAAAAAGCAGAGAATAATCCGCAGTACTGCTCCTCCGCAGTTCATTCACGGCCGCGGATGAACCGCGAATAAATAGGCTTTCTGAAGTTTTACTGTTCGCGGTCAGCTCGCGGCCGCGAACCAACCGTGGAAGGCGACGCCCAGCTCTCCTAGTTAGACTCAAACTTAGTTTTTTTAGCCCTAAAACCTCTATATAAACTCCTAGTTTGACCCATAGAGGCATGTTGTTTTTATTTCAATACTTTTACAAGATATTTAGTAAGAGAGAATCCTCTCAACTCCTTCTTTTTATTTTATATCAATTAGTATTTTATGATTTCAATGATTATTCTTGTTTCTTCAAGTATGAGTAGCTAAATTCTTTTCTAAGGTTTTGATGGAACCTATTGAGTGATAAACTTATAGTTTATGTGATTACAAATTCTGACTTAGATCTCTATTTGTTCAACTTTATTCTTGTTGTAGTTAATTGGTAGAGCTCCCAATTAGCGGTGCCTATTTAGTGTTCATAACTTGGAAAAGAGTGCATATTTAGGTATATTATTGAACAACACCACACCTAGGTTATTGGAGGAATATATAACTTTAGGCATAAAGTCGGGGTTAGGAATAACAATGTCTTGGGTGCAATCTTAAGTGAACTATTCAAATTAAATCTAGCTAGGGTAGCTCGGGAGAGTGCACTAGTAAATTATTGTAATTGCTCGGGAGAGGGTTACGGTACATATAGTGTTCATGATTGATAGAATATATTAACACTTTGTATGAGTATAACGATAAGGGATTCCATCAATAGGGGAAATCAATACCTTAGTCCTTCTCCATATTATTTTTACTCAACATCCAGTTCTTTCTTTTAAGCATTCTTAATTCTGGCAAGTAGTTAGTCGAAAATCATACACAAATACACTGCAAATTTTGGGAACTTGATTCGGAAGTACTTTTGGGTTGTGAAAGTTGTGATTGATAGGTTAATTCTCTGTGGGATCGATCTTTGACTTATTAGACAATGTTATATTGACTGCGACCGTTGCTTGGACGTGAATGAATTTTGGCGTCGTTGCCGGGGAATTAACGGAAATATCAATTGCCATTGACAGAACTTCAAGAATCTTGTGTATTCAGGTTCTTTCCACACTTTACCTTGAATATTTTGACGGTTGTTGATTTGGGTACTCAGGTGCATGCCTAGAAAATTGGCAAGGACTGGAGAACTAATTGAAGGACTCTCAGACCCCGAGGAAACTTTCCGGGCACGTAACAAAGCCATCAAACAAATTTAACAATCTCAATAACCATTCAAACTAGACTTCGACATGGGTGATGTAAACGAACAAAACCAGCAAGCCGGGCTAAACATACAAGAGGCACAGCAGGCACATGAAGGTGCACTGTATGACTGAGCACAACCCACAACGGATAATTTGGCAACTGCCATTGTTGTGCCAGCAATTCAAGCTGAGTCCTTCCAGATTACCAAAAATTGCAAAACAAGGGATTATTCTCTGGGTCTCAGGTTGAAGATCCACATCAGCACCTAAAGAACTTTCTCTCAATATGCAAGACACAGAGACAACCGAATGTAACTCCGGAAGCCATCAGATTATTACTCTTTCCGTTCTCAGTTACAGGAGTAGCACATATATGGCTAAAATCACTCCCCATAAACTCCATTGCAACTTGGAATGAGTTAGTCAAATAATTCCACAACAAGTTTCATCCACCTAACAAGACAGCTCAACAAATTGATGAGATTGTGAGCTTCAAACAGAAACCAATGGAAACATTACATGAAACTTGGGGCAGATTCAAGGGTATGCTTATTATGTGTCCTCACCATAGGATTCCTGAGCAGATGTTAGGCCAAAGATTCTACATGGGGCTTTCAGACAGCATGAAGAGCATTGCAGATGCTTCAGCAGGTGGGGCTTTTCTGAGCAAGACTTGGAGAGAGGGCCAAAATTTGCTAGACAAGATGGCTCAAAATTCCGGGTGGACGTCCAGGAATGCTCCTATCACACCAGTGGTACACTCAGTACCTCTGGATCCATCCAACACTCTAGAGGAGAAAATGGCAACTTTGTTGACACAAATGAGCATCCAGACAAAGAAGGTGGGAGAATCAGAAGTCAAGCATCAGGTTCACATTGTAGATACTACCAATGGTGGTTTATGCACATCTTGCATTAGCCAACCCATAGGTAATCTATGGGCTACAGACCAAGAACATCATCATCAGTATAAGGATATGAACTATGTGGAGGGCAGCGACAAGGTAGTCAAAACTGGGGCCAACAGGCCCCAATGCAGAACAGACCTTCCCAACCACAATTTAATGCAGTAGGTATGAGGCTACCACACAACATAGCTCCATATCGTAGACCTCAGAATTTCGGCAATCAGCAGCAGGGATATCAGCCACCTCCACCACCACATGGGGGTAGACATGACGATGGGTTTGCAAGGTTGGAAGCTATGATGCAGCATGTAATTGGGTCAAATACCAAAACAAATGAGAGGATAGATGCACATGATGCCGCCATCATGAATATTGAAGTACAGGTGGGTCAGATTGCGATGTCTCTCAACAATCGTCCTCAAGGGACATTACCTTCAGATACAGAAACAAACCCAAAGGACCATGTCCCAAAGCAGATGATGGCAGTGACTCTGAGAATCGGTAGATATCTTGATGCTAAGAGTGAAAGTTAGAAAATCGACAGACAGGCTAAGACACCTACTCCATTGCCCATTGAACTGGATGAGTCCACATGGTTGACAGAAGTCACAATCCAGCTAGTTGCTGAAAATAAAGAAACAAACCAGGGAACGCAGAAAGTAGCTGAACAGGTAGAGCAGCAGATTGATGTGAAAGTGATAGAAAAAGTGGAGCAATACAAAAAGTTCTTCGAAATGCTCAAGCAAATCCAGGTAAACATTCCCTTAATTGAAGCTTTAAAAGAAATGCCTGGTTATGCTAAGATGATGAAGGATTTGATGTCGCGGAAATTTGATTTCCAAGACTTGGACACCGTAACACTTACCCAAACTTGTAGTGCAGTGGTCACCAGACCCATTGCTGAGAAACTATCTGATCCAAGTAGCTTCACCATCCCATGCACTATAGGGAATTATGCCTTTACTAAGGCCTTGTGTGATTTGGGGGCAAGCATTAATCTCATGCCCTTTGTTATTTATAAGAGGTTAGGCATTGGGAGAGCCAGGCCCACCTCTACGCTTTTACAACTTGCTGACAGGACGATTAAGCGTCCATTTGGTATTATAGATGATGTGCTTATCCAAGTTGGGAAGTTCGTGTTTCCCACCGTTTTGTTATTCTTGATTGCAAGGTCGACGAAGAAATTCCCATTATCCTAGGAAGACCGTTTCTAGCCACCGGGAGAGCTATAATTGATTGTGAAACTGGGGAACTCAAGATGAGGTTGAATGATGAGGAGATCATATTCAATGTTCAAAAATCCATGAGGCGCCCTGGTGAGTTCGCAAATTGCTCTCTCATTGATGCGGTTGATGTGATAGTGGAGACCGACGATGCAGAGTTGACCATTGAAGATCCACTTCAAGCATGCCTGATGAACATGGAAGAGTTAAATGGTAAAAGTTTAGCTGAATGGGTACTATCTCTGGAAGGCAAGGGATTTTGGCAGAGAGATATTGAGTTCGAGCCTCAACACTTAGAGAAAAGAGAGACCCCGCCAGCAAAGCCATCCATAGAAGAACCACCAAAGCTTGAGCTTAAACCACTTCCATCACATCTCAGGTATGAATTTCTAGGTCCTAACTCCACGTTACCTATTATTATCTCATCTAGTTTGCTAGATGTGCAGGCCCAAAAGCTTATAGAGGTACTCAAGGAATGCAAATCTGCCATTGGGTGGACCATGGCAGACATGAAGGGCATCATCCCCGCTTATTGCATGCATAAAATTCTCCTAGAAGATGGACACAAACCTTTCAGGGAACATCAAAGAATGCAGAACCCCAACATGAATGAAGTGGTGAAGAAAGAAGTAATAAAGTGGCTAGATGCGGGAATTATCTTCCCAATCTCAGACAGCAGGTGGTTTAGCCCGGTCCAATGTGTGCCAAAGAAAGGAGGCATGACGGTAGTGAAAAATGAGAACAATGAATTGATTTCAACAAGAACCGTCACCGGATGGAGAATATGCATGGACTATAGGAAATTGAATTTAGCCACCCGCAAAGATCACTTCCCACTTCCCTTCATTGATCAAATGCTTGACAGGTTGGCAGGGAGGTCCCACTTTTGCTTTTTAGATGGATACTCGGGGTACAATCAAATCTCCATAGCCCCTGAAGATAGAGAGAAGACCTTCTTCACATGCCCATATGGCATCTTAGCCTTCAGGAGGATGCCATTCGGACTATGCAATCCGCCTGCCACATTCCAAAGGTGCATGATGGCTATTTTCACCGATATGGTGGAAGACATTATGGAGGTGTTCATGGATGATTTCTCGGTGGTTGGGAATTCATTCGATGAATGCCTTGCCAATCTGACAAGAGTGCTGAAACGGTGCATGGAAACAAACTTAGTGCTAAACTGGGAGAAGTGCCATTTTATGGTACAATAAGGTATAGTATTGGGGCACCGCGTTTCAAGCAAAGGCATTGAGGTAGACCGTGCTAAAGTTGATGTCATTGCAAAGCTGACTCCAGCAACATCCGTCAAGTCCATAAGAAGCTTTCTTGGACACGCCGGTTTTTACCGGAGGTTCATCAAAGACTTCTCAAAAATATCAAACCCTCTGTGTAAGTTACTTGAAAAAGATCACCCTTTTGTTTTTGCTGATGAATGCAGGATTGCTTTTGAGGAACTGAAGAAGAGGTTAGTCACAACACCCATCATCATTTCCCCCGACTGAGAGCAACCTTTTGAGCTAATGTGTGATGCAAGTGACTATGCTGTGGGGGCAGTGTTGGGCCAAAGGAAAGACAAGCTGATGCATCCAATATACTATGCAAGTAGAACTCTGAGTGGAGCACAGCTAAACTACACAGTGACAGAAAAGGAGATGCTTGCGGTCGTGTTTGCATTCGACAAATTCCAGTCCTATCTCATAGGATCAAAGGTAATCGTATACACAGACCATACAACTTTAAGATATTTAATTGATAAAAAGGACTCTAAGCCACGCATGATTCGTTGGGTGTTGCTTCTCTAAGAGTTCGACCACGAAATTAGGGATAGGAATGGTACTGAAAATAAAGTCGCTGACCATTTGTCATGACTTGAAGGAGCTGAAATTGTCAAAGAGAGTTGGAAAATTCTGGAAACCTTTCCAGACGAGCAGTTGCTCACCACCACTCTCCTTGAAACACCATGGTATGCTGACTATGCTAATTACATATCCAGTGGTATTGTTCCTCACGACCCTTTATCGGTCCAGAGGAAAAGATTTTTTGGTGAAAGTCAGCTTTATTATTGGAATGAATCATATTTGTTTAGGATATGTCTTGATAACATGATCCGGAGATGCGTCCCCGAGATAGAACAATCTTCTGTTTTGCAGGCATGTCACGCTTCAGCATATGGTGGTCACTTCGGAGGAATACGTACAGCTGCCAAAATACTTGAGGACGGTTTCTATTGGCCAACAGTGTTTAAAAATGCACACTTGTGGGTGAAAGGTTGCAACGAATGTCAACGCACCGGGAACATCTCCCGGCGTCATGAAATACTAATGAACCCAATCCAGCAAGTTGAAGTGTTCGATGTCTGGGGAATAGATTTCATGGGGCCCTTTATTAGCTCATACGACAATAAGTACATACTTGTTGGAGTTGACTACGTGTCCAAATGGGTGGAAGCTACAACATTACCCACCAATGATGCTAAGGTGGTGGTGGGGTTTTTGAAGAAGAATATTTTCACCCGGTTCGGGACTCCAAGGGCTATCATCAGTGACGGGGGCACACACTTTTGCAACCGAGCTTTCGAGAAATTATTGGCCAAGTATGATGTTAAACACCGTGTGGCCACTCCATATCACCCGCAAACTAGCGGGCATGTTGAGGTCTCCAACAGGAGATAAAAAATGTACTGACTAAAAAAGTGAACGCCACGAGGACCGACTGGTCCAGAAAGTTTGATGACGCACTATGGGCTTATAGAACAGCATTCTAGACACCAATTGGCATGTCTCCATACAAATTGGTGTTTGGGAAAGCTTGTCACCTACCGGTTGAATTAGACCACAAAGCTTGGTGGGCACTGAAACAATTGAATCTCAACTTGGATGAAGCAGGTAAAGCAAGGCTAACTGGGTTGCATGAATTAGAAGAATTTCGGTATCTGGCGTTTGAAAGTACTAGATTATATAACGAGAGAATGAAGCGGATTCATGATCAAAATATCATTGAGAGGAACTTCAAAAGCTGGGACAAATTACTACTATACAATTCAAGATTACGATTTTTCCCAGGCAAATTGAAATCAAGGTGGTCAGGACCCTTCAAGGTAATTGAGGCATTTGAGTCAGGAGCTATGGAAATTCAAACTATGGATGGATCATGTACATTCAAGGTAAACGGACATCGGTTGAAACCTTACATAGGCCTGGATGACATGGAGGACAAGGTAGAATTGCGTTGGATGAACCTCAAATGTCTAGCGAGCCTTAAAATGCGCTAAGTTGAGTCATGCCGCGACGTTAAATCAGGCACTACGTGGGAGGCAACCCACGAACATGTTTTAAGTGTTTTCACTATAGTTAGTATTTAATAAAATAAAAACAATAAGAAAAAAATCAAAATTTTGCTGAACAACTGAGAAAATTTTTAGAGAGGGGCACTGTCCGCGGTCCATCCGCGTCCGCGGATGAACCGTGGAAAAGTGACCTCTCTGAATTTTCTCTATTCGCGGTCCATTCGCGGCCGCGAACCAATTGCAAAAAAATGCCCTTTCTGAATTGCGACTGTTCGCGGTCCATCCGCGGCCGCGAACGAACAACGAACAATCGCGGCAGTTCCGCGGTCAGTTAAAAATAATGTTTTTTTTATTTTTCTTTCCCCCCCCTTTCTTTAAACCCTAAAAACCCAACCCCTCCTTCCCCCAACCCATTCAGCTGCCCCTTCCTCTCAAAACTCTCTCTCTCTCTAACTCCAAATCCTCTCCCTTCTCTCTACAAAATCCCAACCGCTTCTTCTCCAAATCATCCCCTTCTTCCACCCTCCTCCTCCATTTGCTATAACTTGTTAGTTTCTCTACTTTTTCTCTTTTATTTTGTTTTTATTTTTTATTTTTTGATTGTTTATTTTGTAGAATTAATTAGATAATGTTAGTTTAGAGTAATTCATGAATATGACTTGGTTTCTTTTTGCACATTACATGTTTCCATGAATTTCTACTAAGGAACCTTTATATATGATTGAAGTTTGGTAAAGAATGTGTTGTTGGGTCTTCAATTGTGTCTATGATGCTAATTTTATGATTTGGAGACCCAATAGTATTTTAACCATATATGTTGGTTGGTTAGCCAAGTTGGGCACATTATCCTTGATCATAATTGATTAATGTAGTTTTAGGAGACATAATGCCAAACTCATGAATTAGTTATTGTGTATTTTATTGGGGATGGATTAAGTCAATTGGGTAATGTTAGAAGTGTTCAAATAACTAAGTGTGGGGTGCTTGAATATGCATGTGTAAAATAGTTAGATAAAGAAACTAAATATAGGAGTATGAGGTGATTGCACGAAATATGGTCAATTGTGATATCTCACGGATGGCGAACTCTGAGTAGCCTTCCGATGACTAACGGTTTACAAATTTTTTGGCTATCTTATTATTGCAGGATCATGGCCCAAAAGAGAGCTCGACATGGTGCTAGCTCTTCATGGCAACCGACTTATGATGAGTCTAGGTTTGCTTGCGAAGAAGCGGAGAACGGATTTCACATTAAGGCAGCCAAGAAATGGCTCCAAGAGGTAGTAGTTGACCGGATAGATATCCGCTCGGAGAAGCCGAAAATATATGATGAGATTTGGAGGCGCGAGATGGAGTTCCTCTCTGACTCACCTCCTAAAGTGAACAAGATGCTAGTTCGGGAATTCTACGCCAATGCTCCTTACGCTATGGTCAGACGAGTATTCGTCAGAGGTAAGCATGTTGATGCCCATATTCCTACTATTAGGCAGATACTTAGACTGTCCATGCACACTAGTGATGTCGACTATTACCATGATAGGTCAGGTGTCACATGGGACATGCTAATTGAGGCCTTATGTGTAGACGGCATCCCGGTGTGGATTAGAAATAATACTCTGCACTCTAACTGCTTTACACACACAGCCAAATATTGGTTCTCTATAATATGCAACCGTATCTTGCCCTCGAGCAACACCACGAATGTTAACTTTAATATGGCACTTTTGACTTGGTGTTTTGTAACACAGCGGGATGTTGATATCACCCGCGTAGTTAGTGATGAGATGCTATTGAGGGGATCCCTCACTGCCAAGGGTTTTTATTACCCATCTCTTTTCACTACACTGTGTCTCATCCATCAGACCCCAGTAACTGCAACTGATGTTGAGCAACTACCAAAAGCTCCATTTAGAGCTGCCCAAATCTGGGTTGGACGAGACACAACCCCAATTGACTTGGATGAGGAGGACGATCCTGTACCGGTTGCCCGAGCCAGGCACTCCATGGATTCAGCCAGACCTTCCAGGCCTGCTCCTTGTGGAGCAAGTATGTCTAGGTCCGAGTCCACACGACCTATGCTTAGGTCCATGGAGGAGGAGGTTGCTGATCTGCACACCTCCGTTGATGGCTTGCACACACGGCTAGACGCCATGTCTACTAGGCAAGGCCAGTCAGAAAATAGGTTTATGGCATGGATTAGAGCACTTAGACGAGCATGTCATGTCGACCCATCCACCGTATCCAACTCCGAGTGAGTCTCAGGTAAGTTTTCTTGCCCCTCTTGTGCTTTAATTTTTATTTATGTCATGGGGACATGACATATTTTTAAGTGTGGGGTGGGTGACTTATCTTGTACATGATGTATATATTAGTTGTAGTAGTTAATATAAAATAATAAAAACACAAAAAAAATCATAAAATTTTAAAAATCCAAAAATATGAGTAGAGGACTCTTCCTGATGACGGACTATTTAGGACAAGTACTCTTGAGGAAAGTAGTCCACGTAGGAATTTTTCTTTCTTTTATTTTCTTTTTATAGGTAGTGTATCATCTCCCCCTTGGTTTTTCTTTTGACCACGGTTCTTTTCCAAGGGTTTTTATTTGAACCGGGTTAGGTAGATTTTTCTTTTCTTAGGATTAGAGGTAAAATGGCAACATGTAACCCCGAATATGCACATTAGCAAAAGCGTAAATTAAACTTGAGAATGTATCTTCTAGGCTTGCCTGTAGAATCTCAATATGCCTTAAATTGCACAATAATACTTGCTTGAACATCGATAGGACTTTGTAGATAAACTAGATTCCAAATGAGTTGCATGCCATGTGTGTGTGAGGTTTTACTTACATTGTATGCTTTACATGATGCCTAGCACTTGCCCTGTGTGTTTGTAGAGCAAAATAGAAGTTGTTTGGTTGTAGAAAGGATAGAAGCATTTCTTTGTGTAACCCCATATACAAATAGACATTAATTCACCCGTACATTATATCTTAGTTAACCCCTTTGAGCCTAAAGCCTATTCTTTGATAACCCTTGAATGTTCATCAAATATGTATAATGTTCTGCTTTACCTCCTAGAAGCACTTGTATTGTAATGAATATGCAAAAGTTTAAGTGTGGGGTGAAGGGAAATTGAAAAAGGGAAAATCAAGAATTAATGATAGAAAATAGTGGACTGGTCCAAAATAATGTTGCAAAGCAATGAGATAAAGAGCTATATGAATGAATATGTAAAAATTAGAAAGGCTAGTTACATCAACAAAAGAAAAGTGGGGGTTAAAAGTAAAGAAAGGTGAAGGAATGTTTATGGGAGACATAAGGAAGAAAACAAAAAGAGAAGTTGTGAAAAGGAAAAGAAAAGTGCTTAGGGAGGCTAGTCACTATAACCAAAAGTATCCTACCCGTCCCATAGCCTACATTACAACCCTTAAAGACCTCTTGATCTATGATTGAATAACTCGATTAGTGGATTATTACACTAGGGGCAAGCCTATGGTGTGTCTGTATGTATATAAATGTTCTTTGTTGAGAGTGAGTGAATTTTTTTGATATTCATAAGTTCCATGTCTTTGAATTGTTAATGTGTAGGAACTTCTCTCAATAGATTTTGTGAGGGCATGTTATTCAAGAGGAAGAAGGTAAATTTGCAAGTGTTTGGTAATAAGTAGAGTAAGTAATAATGTGCGGGCATGAGAGTTTGCGGTTAGGTAAAGATTATGCATATCTTAGGTTGTTCATGTATAATAGCTTTTGTGACATATTTTGCGGGAGACAATTTTTTTTAAAATTGGCCTAAAGTTGATTAAGGTTTCTTGAGGATGAGCAAAGGTTTAAGAGGTGGGGTATTGATAATAGGCGAATTTGACTATAATTATACCCTAAATAATCACACTTTGTTATGGTATTATTGTTGTTTATGAGGACAAAATGCTTTGATTAGTGTTTGTTTGTGTGTTATAGGTACATGTGATGCAATGGATGCTAAGAAGAACTATTTTGGAGTCATATGTTGATGAAAAGGCCAAGAGAAGAGCTAAGGTGAAAAGAGCTGGAAAAAGCAGAGAAAAAGCCGCAGCACTGTTCCTCTGCGGTTCATTCGCGGTCGCGGATGAACCGCGAATATTGAGGCTTTCTGAAGTTTTACTATTCGCGGTCAGCTCGCGGCCGTGAACCAACCGCGGAAGGCGACGCCCAGCTCTCCTAATTAGACTCAAACTTAGTTTTTTTAGCCCTAAAACCTCTATATAAACTCCTAGTTTGCCCCATAGAGGCATGTTGTCTTTAATTCAATAATTTTGCCAGTTATTTAGTAAGAGAGAATCCTCTCAACTCCTTCTTTTTATTTTATATCAATTATTTTTTTATGATTTCAATGATTATTCTTGTTTCTTCAAGCATGAGTAGCTAAATCTTTTTCGAAGGTTTTGATGGAACCTATTGAGTGATAAACTTATCGTTTATGTGATTACAAATTGTGACTTAGATTTCTATTTGTTCAACTTCATTCTTGTTGTAGTTAATTGGTAGAGCTCCCAATTAGCGGTGCCTATTTAGTGTGCATAACTTGGAAAAAAAGTACATATTTTGGTATATTGTTGAACAACACCACACCTAGGTTATTGGAGGAATCTATAACTTTAGGCGTAAAGATGGGGTTAGGAATAACGAAGTCTTGGGTGCAATATTAAGTGAACTATTCAAATTAAAGCTTGCTAGGGTAGCTCGGGAGAGTGCACTAGTAAATTATTGTAATTGCTCGGGAGAGGGTTACGGTACAAATAACGTTCATGATTGATAGAATATATTAACAATTTGTATGAGCATAACGATAAGGGATCCATCAATAGGGGAAATCAATACCTTAATCCTTCTCCATATTATTTTTACTCAACATTCAATTCTTTCTTTTAAGCATTCTTAATTCTTGCAAGTAGTTAGTCGAAAATCATACACAAATACACTCTAAATTTTGGGAACTTGATTCGGAAATACTCTTGGGTTGTGAAAGTTTTGATTGATAGGTTAATTCTTTGTGGGATCGATCTTGGACTTATTAGACCAGGTTATATTGACTGCGACCTTTGCTTGGACGTGAATCACCATGCCCTGCCATGTCTTGCTACATCCTGACACATCCTGTCACGTGTCATGGCCATGTCCTGCGATCTCCTGACACGTCCTAAGATGTGTTATGGCCATCTCCTAACACATCCTGACCTGTGCCATACCCACATCCTACCATGTCCTATGACGTCTTGAGACGTGCCATGGCCATATCATGTGATGTCCTAAAACGGTCTGATACGTCCTGACACGTCGTGTGGCCATGACCTGCCATGTCCTGACACATCATGTGGCATCCAGAAGAGTACATGTACATGTCCTCTCATGACTTGACCCATGCCATGCCCATATCCTTCCTTGTCCTGTGACGTCCTAATACGTCTTGTGGCCACGTCCAACGATGTCCTGCGACGTCCTTACATTTCCTGACCCATGCCATGGCCATGCTCTACCATGTCAAGTGGCATCCTGACACGTCCTCACTCGTGCCATGCCCACATCCTGCCATGTCTTGACACATCATGTGGCCAAGTCCTGCGACATCCTGACGCGTCCTGAAACATGCCATGGCCATATCTTACACTTTCTGACCCATGGCATGCCCACGTCTTGCCATGTCCTACGACGCCCTGACATGTCCTGTGGCCATATCCTGTGGTGTCCAAACATGTCCTAGCCCGTGCCATGGCCATGTCTTGACAGCTCCTGACCCGTGCCAGGCCCTTTTCCTTTCATGTCCTGTGACATCCAGATCCGTCCGGTAGCCACATCCTGCGATGTCCTGACACGTCCTGACCTGTGCCATGGCCACACTCTGCCATGTCCTGTGACATCCTGACAAGTCCTGACACATGCCATGGCCATATCCTGACACGTCCTGACTCGTGTCCTGTCATGTCCTATGATGTCTTGACACATCCAGTGGCCACGTACTTTGATGTCTTGACCCGTGCCATGGCCATGCCCTACCATGTCCTATTACATCCTAAGACATCTTGAAATGTGCCATGTCCTGACACGTCCTGACACTTCCTAACATGTGCCATGCCCACATCCTGCCATGTCCCGACACGTCCTGCGGCCACGTCCTGACCCGTGCTATGGCCATTACATGTATTGTCTTACGATGTCCTAACACGTCTGGAAATGTTCCATGGCCATGTCTTAACGTGACATGACCCGTGCCATGATCACGTCCTGCCATACCTGGGACGTCCTAACACGTCTTGTGGCCATGTCCTGTAATGTCCTTAAATGTCCTGACCCGTTCCATGGCCACGCCCTGCCATGTCCTGCGACGTCCTGACACGTCCTAAAATGTGCCATGGCCATGTCCTGACTGGTCTTGACCTGTGTCATGCCTACGTCCTGCTATGTCTTGACACATTTTGTCGCCATGTCCTGCAACCTCCAGACTTATGCCATGGCCACACCCTATTGTGTCCTGCAACATCCTAACTTGTGCCATGGCTATGTGCAGATACGTCCTGACCCGTGCCATACCCATGTCCTGCCATGTCCTGACACGTCATGTGGCCATGACCTATGACATCCTAACAAGTCCTTACCCATGCCATAGTCACACCCTGCCATGTTCTGCGACCTCCTGACATATCCTGACACATTCCATGGCCTGGTCCTGGCACATCCTGACCCGTGCAATGCCCATGTCTTTACATGTCCTGCAACGTCTTAACACATGCAATGGATATATCCTTTAATATCCTGACACATCCTGTGGCCATGTCCTGTGATGTCCTGACATGTCCCTACCCGTGCAACAACCACGCCGTACCATGTCCTACGAAGTCGTGACATATCCCGACACATGTCATGGCCATGTCCCGGCACGTCTCGACCCGTGCCATGCCCACGTCCTGCTTTGTCCTATGACATCCTGACACGTCCTGTGGCCACATCGTATGATGTACTGACACGTCGTGACACGTGCTATGGTCATGTCCTGCTATGTCTTGTGACGTCTTGACACATCCTGAAACATGCCATGGCCATATCTTGACACGCCCTAACCTGTGCCATGCCCACATCCTGCCATGGCTTGATACGTCTTATGGCCACGTCCTTGACGTCTTGACACATCCTGGCTCGTGCCATGGTCATACCCTGCCATGTCCTAGAACATCTTGACACATCATGACACGTTCCCTGGCCATGTGCTGACATGTCCTGACCCGTGCCATGCCCACGTCCTATCCTATCCAGACACATCTACCCGTGCTATAGCCACGCTCTGCCATGTCCTCTAACGTCCTGACATGTCCTGACACATGCAATGGCCATGTCCTGACCTGTGCCATGCCCTCATCCTACAATGTCCTGACACGTCCTGTGGCAATGTCCTACGATGTCTTAACACATCCTCACCCGTTCCATGGCCATGCCTTGCCATGTCGTGCGGCGTCCTAACACGTCCATAAATGTTCCAAGGCCATGTATTGACAAGACCTGACCCGTGCCATGCACAGGTCCAGCCATGTCCTGCAACGTCCTGACACATCCTGACCCGTTCCATGGCCACGCCCTGCCATGTCCTACGACATCCTGACACTTCCTGAAACGTGCCATGGCCATGTCGTGACATGTCCTCACCCGTTACATTCCCCTGTCTTTCCATGTCTTGCGATGACATGGCACGTCCTATGGCCACGTCGTACGATATCCTAATACGTCCTGACCCATGCCATGGCCTTGCCTTGCCATGTCATGCGATGTCCTGACGCATCCAGAAATGTTCCATGGCCATGTCTTGACACATCATAACCCGTGCCATGCCCACGTACTGCCATGTCCTGACATTTCCTATGGCCACATCCTGAGGTGTCTTTACACATTCTTACCCGTGCCATGGCCATGCCCTTCCATGTCCTGCGACATCTTGACACGTGCTGACATGTTCCAAGGCCATGTATTGACACGTCTTGACCCATGCCATGCCCACGATCTGCAATGTCCTGAAACATCATGTGGCCACGTCCGGACACATCCTTACCTATGCCATAGCCATGCCCTGCCATGTCATGCAACGTCCTGACACATGCCATGGCCATGTCTTGACATGTCCTAACCCGTGCCATACCCATGTCGTGCCATTCCATGACACATCCTGTGGCCATGTCCTACTATGTCCTAACTCATGCCCTGCCATGTCTTGCGACATCTTGACACGTCCTGACACCTGCCATGGCCATGTCCTAAAATGTCCTAACACATCTTGAGACGTGCCATGGTAATGTCCTAACACTTTTTGGCCCATGCCATGACCACATCCTGCCATGTCCTGTGACGTCCTGACACGTGCCATGTCCATGTCCTACAATGTCCTGACTTGTCCTGACCCGTGCCATACCCACAACCTGTGACGACATGACACATTCAATGACCATGTTCTGCCACGTTGTGACACGTCCTGACCCTTGCCATGGCCATGCCCTACCATTTCCTGACATGTCATGTGGCATCCTGAAGAGTGCATGGTTATGTCCTCATATATCCTGACACGTGCCATGCCCACGTCCTGCCATATCCTGCAACGTCCTGACACGTCCTGTGACCATATCCAACGACGTCCTTCTGCGTCCTGACTATTCTTGAAGCGTGCCATGGCCATGCCCTGTCATGTCATGCGACATCCTGACACGTCCTGACACAATCCATAGCTATGTCCAGACATGTCCTAACCCGTGCCATATCCACGTCCGGCCATATCATGACAAGTCATGTGGCATTGCCATGCCTTGACATGTCCTACGATCTCCTGATGCATTCTGAAATGTGCCATGGCCATGTCCTAACGCATTCTGACTCGTGACATGCCCACGTCTTGCAATGTTCTAACACGTCTTATGGCCACATCCTATGACATCCTGACACATCCTAACCGGTGCCATGGCCATGTCTTGACACATCTTGACCTGTGCTATGCCCTCATCCTGCCACGTCCTGTGATGTCCTGACACGTCCTGTAGCCATGTCCTACAACATCCTTACACGTTCTATAGTAACGTCCTATGACATCTTGACACGTCCTGACTCTTTCCATGGCCATGCCCTGCCTTTTCCGGTGACGTCCTGACACGTTCCATGGCCATGTCCTAACATGTCCTGAACCATGCCATGCTCTTGTCTTGCCACGTCCTGCGAAGTTCGGGCACATCCTGTTACCATATCCTGCGATGTCCTGACCTATGCCACGACCATGCCCTACCATGTCCTGCGACATCCTAACACATCCTAAAATGTGCCTTGGCCATGTCATGACATGTCCTGACCCATGCCATGCCCATGTCCTACCATGTCCTAACACGTTCAGTGGCAACGTCCTAACACGTCCTTACCCATTCCATGGCGACGCCTTGCAATGTCCTGTGATGTCTTGACACATCTACAAATGTACCATGGCCATGTCCTAATATATCGTGACCCGCACCGTGTGTCTTGCCATGTCCTACGATGTCTTGACACATCTTGTGGCCACGTGCTGCAATGTCCTGATACATCTTGACTCATTCCACGGCCACGCCCTTCCATGTCCTGCGATGACCTGACACGTTCTGAAATGTGCCATGGCCATGTTTTGACAGGTCATGACCCGTGCCATGCCCACATTCTACCGTGTCTTGACACGTCTTGTGGCCACTTGCTGCGACATCCTGACCCGGGCCATGGCCACGCCCTATTATTTCCTACAATGTCCTGACCCGTGCCATGGCCATGTGCTGACACATCCTGACTCGTGCCATGCCCATGTCCTGCCATGTCACTACATATCTTGTGGTTACGTCCTGCGATATCATGACACGTCCTGACCCATGCCATGACCATGCCCTGCCATGTCATATAATGGCCTGACAGATTCTAAAATATGCCATAGCCATGTGCTGACACGACCTGACCCGTGCCATGCCCTTGTCCTGACACATCTTGTGGCCACATCGTGCGACGTCCTGACACGTCTTGACACGTCCTGGCCTATGCCATGGCCATGCCCTACCATCTCCGGCGACGTCCTGAAACGTGCCATGCCCATGTCTTCACACGTCCTCACTCGTTCCATTCCCACATCCTACAATGTCTTGCGACGTCCTGACACGTCTTATGCCCACATCTTACAACGTCCTGGCACGTCCTGACCCATGCCATGGCAATGCCCTGCCATGTCCTGTGATGTCCTGGCATGTCCTGAAACATGCCATGGGCATGACCTGAGATGTCCAGACCCGCGCCATTCCTACATCATGCATTGTCCTTACACATCCTATGGCCACGCCCTGTGACGTCCTGACCCATGCCATGGTCATGCCCTACCATGCCGAGTGATGTCCTGACACGTGCCATGGCCATGTGCTGACACGTCCTGATCTTTTTCATGCCCATGTCCTGACACTTCCTTTGGCCATGTCTTGTAACATCCTGACACGTCCTTGCCCATGCCACAGGCACGCCCAGCCATGACCTGCGATGTCTTGACACACCCTAACACATGCGATGGCCATGTCCTGACATATCCTAACCCGTGCCATGCCCCCTTCTTGCCATATCCTGACACGTCATGTGGCCACGTCCTAACACATTATGACCCGTGCCATGGCCACGTGCTACCATATCTTGCGACGTCCTGACATGTCCTAAAATGTACCATGGCCATGTCCTGTGACATCTTGATACGTCCTGAGATGTTCCATGGCCATGTCTTGACACGTCCTAACAAGTCCTGACCTATGCCATCGCCACGCCCTGCCATGTCATGACACATCATGTGGTATCCTGAAGAGTGCATGGACATGTCCTCACACGTCCCGACCCATGCAATGCCCACGTCCTCCCATGTATTGCAACGTCCCGACACGTCCTATGGCCATGTTAAATGATTTCTTGCGACATCCGAACACATCCTGACATGTGCCACGGCCATGCCCTGCTATGTCCTGCGGCATCCTGGCACATCCTGACACGTGCCACGGCCATGTCCTGACACATCCCGTAGACACATCTTATGACGTCCTTACATGTCCCGAACGGTGGCATGGCCATGCCATGGCATGTCCTGTGATGTGCTGACACGTCCGGACCCATGCCATGCCCACGTCCTGCCATGTCTTGACACATCTTGTGGCCACGTACTGCGATATCCTGACATGTCCTAACCCATGCAATGGCCATGCCCTGTAATGTCCTGTAATGTCGTGACACGTTCTAATATGTGCCATAGCCATGTCCAGACACGACCTGACCCGTGCTATGCCCATGTCCTGACACATCTTGTGGCCACATCCTACAACGTCCTGACATGTCCTGACATGTCTTGAAACGTGCCATGGGCATGACCTGAGTTGTCCTGACCCGTGCTATGCCCACATCCTGCCATGTCTTGACACGTCTTCTGGTCGCGCCCTGCGACATCCTGACCCATGCCATGGCCATGCCTTACCATGTCGAGTGATGTCCTGACACGTGCCATGGCCATGTGCTGACACGTCCTGATCCTTGCCATGCCCACGTCCGGCCATGACCTAACACTTTCTTTGGCCATGTCTTGCAACATCCTGACACGTCCTTACCCATGCCATAGCCATGCCATGCCATGTCATGCAACGTCCAGACACATCCTGACACATCCTGACCCGTGCCATGCCCCCATCCTGCCATATCCTGACACGTCTTGTGGCCACGTTCTACAATGTCCTAACACATCATGACCCATGCCATGGCCACGCCCTATGATTCACGTCTAAGCAATGGTCGTAGTCAGTATAACTTGGTCTAATAAGTCCAAGATCGATCACACATAGAATTAACCTATCAATCACAACTTTCACAATCCAAGAGTACTTCCGAATCAATTTCCCAAAATTTAAAGTATATTTCTGTATGATTTTCGACTAACTACTTGCAAGAATTAAGAATGCTTAAAAGAAAAAATTGAATGTTGAGTAAAAATAATATGGAGAAGGATTAAAGTATTGATTTCCCCTATTGATGGAATCCCTTATTGTTATGCTCATACAAATTGTTAATATATTCTATCAATCATGAACGCTATGTGTATCGTAACCCTCTCCCGAGCAATTACAATAATTTACTAGTGCACTCTCCTGAGCTACCCTAGCTAGCTTTAATTTGAATAGTTCACTTAAGATTGCACCCAAGACTTCATTATTCCTAACCCCGTCTTTACGCCTAAAGTTATAGATTCCTCCAACAACCTAGGTGTGGTGTTGTTCAACAATATACCTAAATATGCACTCTTTTCCAAGTTATGCACACTAAATAGGCACCGCTAATTAGGAGCTCTACCAATTAACTACAACAAGAATGAAGTTGAACAAATAGAAATCTAGTTCACAATTTGTAATCACATAAACGATAAGTTCATCACTCAATAGGATCCATCAAAACCTTAGAAAATGATTTAGCTACTCATGCTTGAAGAAACAAGAATAATAATTGAAATCATAAAGAAATAATTGATATAAAATAAAAAGAAGGAGTTGAGAGGATGTTCTCTTACTAAATATCTTGCAAAAGTATTGAAATAAAGACAACATGCCTCTATGGGGCAAACTAGGAGTTTATATAGAGGTTTTAGGGCTAAAAAAACTAAGTTTGAGTCTAATTAGGAGAGTTGGGCGTCGCCTTCCGCGGTTGGTTCGCGGCCGCGAGCTGACCGCGAACAGTAAAACTTCAGAAAGCCTATTTATTTGCGATTCATCCGCGACCGCGAATGAATCGCGAAGGAACAGTACTGCGGATTTTTCTCTGCTTTTTCTAGCTCTTTTCACCTTAGCTCTTCTCTTGACCTTTTCATCAACATATGACTCCAAAATAGTTCTTCTTAGCATCCACTGCATCACATGTACCTATAACACACAAACAAATACTAATCAAAGCATTTTATCCTCATACACAACAATAATACCATAACAAAGTGTGATTATTTAGAGCATAATTATAGTCAAATTCACCTATTATCAATACCCCACACTTAAACCTTTGCTCGTCCTCGAGCAACCTTAATCACACTTTAGGCCAATTTAAAAAAATTTGTCTCCCCCAAAATATGTCGCAAAAGCTATTATACATGAACAACCTAAGATATGCACAATCTTTACCTAACCGCAAACTCTCATGCCCACACATTATTAATTACTCTACTTATTACCAAAGACTTGCAAATTTACCTTCTTCCTCTTGAATTACATTCCCTCACAAAATTTATTGAGAGAAGTTCCCACACATTAACAACTCAAAGACATGGAACTTATGAATATCGGAAAAATTCACTCACTCTCAACAAAGAACATTTATATGCATACATACACACCATAGGCTTTCCCCTAGTGTAATACTTCACTAATCGAGTTATTCAATCATAGATCGAGAGGTCTTTAAGGGTTGTAATGTAGGCTATAGGACGGGTAGGATACTTTTGGTTATAGTGACTAGCCACCCTAAGCACTTTTCTTTTCCTTTTCACAACTTCCCTTTTTGTTTTCTTCCTTATGTCTCCCATAAACATTCCTTCACCTTTCTTTACTTTTAACCCCCACTTTTCTTTTGTTGATGTAACTGGCCTTTCTAATTTTTACATATTCATTGATATAGCTCTTTGTCTCATTGCTTTGCAACATTATTTTGGACTAGTCCACTATTTTCTATCATTAATTTTTGATTTTCCCTTTTTCAATATCCCTTCACCCCACACTTAAACTTTTGCATATTCATTACAATACAAGTGCTTCTAGGAGGTAAAGCAGAACATTATACATATTTGATGAACATTCAAGGGTTATCAAAGAATAGGCTTTAGGCTCAAAGGGGTTAACTAAGATATAATGTACGGGTGAATTCATGTCTATTGGTATATGGGGTTACACAAAGAAATGCCTCTATCCTTTCTACAACCAAACAACTTCTATTTTGCTTTGCAAACACACAGGGCAAGTTCTAGGTATCATGTAAAGCATACAATGTAAGTAAAACCTCACACACACATGGCATGCAACTCATATGGAATCCAGTTTATCTACAAAGTCCTATCGATGTTCAAGCAAGTATTATTGTGCAGTGTAAGGCATATTGAGATTCTACAGTCAAGCCTAGAAGATACATTCTCAAGTTCAATTTATGCTTTTGCTAATGTGTATATTCGGGATTACATGTTGCCCTTTTACCTCTAATCCTAAGAAAAGAAAAAATCTACCTAACCCGATTCAAATAAAAACCCTTGGAAAAGAACCGTGGTCAAAAAAAAAACCAAGGGGGAGATGATACACTACCTATAAAAAGAAAATAAAAGAAAGAAAAATTCCTACGTGGACTACTTCCCTCAAGAGTACTTGTCCTAAATAGTCCGTCATCAAGAAGAGTCCTCTACTCATATTATTGGATTTATTTTTAAACTTTTATGATTTTTTTTGTGTTTTTATTATTTTATGTTAACTACTACAACTAATATATACATCATGTACAAGATAAGTCACCCACCCCACACTTAAAAATATGTCATGTCCCCATGACATAAATAAATATTAAAGCACAAGAGGGGCAAGAAAACTTACCTGAGACTCACTCGGAGTCGGAGACGGTGGATGGGTCGACATGACATGCTCGTCCAAGTGCTCTAAACCATGCCACAAATATGTTTTCTGATCGGGCTTTCCTTGTAGACATGGCGTCTAGCCGTGTGTGCAAGCCATCAATAGAGGTGCGCAGATCAGCAACCTCCTCCTCTATGGACCTAAGCATAGGTCGTGTGGACTAGGACCTAGACATACTTGCTCCACAAGGAGCAGGCCTGGAAGGTCCGGCTGAATTCGTGGAGTGCCTGGCCCGGGCAACCGGTACAGGATCGTCCTCCTCATCCAAGTCAATTGGGGTTGTGTCTCGTCCAACCCAGATTTGAGCAGCTCTAAATGGAGCTTTTGGTAATAGCTCACCATCAGTTGCAGTTACTGGGGTCTGATGGAGGAGACACAGTGTAGTGACAAGAGATGGGTAATAAAAAACCTTGGCAGTGAGGGATCCCCTCAATACCATCTCATCACTAACTACGCGGGCGATATCAACATCCCGCTGTGTTACAAAATACCAAGTCAAAAGTGCCCTATTAAAGCTAACTTCCGTGGTGTTGCTCGAGGGCAAGATACGGTTGCAAATTATAGAGAACCAACATTTGGCTGTGTGTGTAAAGCAGTTAGAGTGTAGAGTCTTATTTCTAATCCACATCGGGATGCCGTCTACATATAAGGCCTTAATTAGCATGTCCCATGTGACACCTGGCCTATCATGGTAATAGTCGACATCACTAGTGTGCATGGGTAGTCTAAGTATCAGCCTAATAGTAGGAATATGGGCATCAACATGCTTACCTCTGACGAATAATCGTCTGACCATAGCGTAAGGGGCATTGGCGTAGAATTCCCGGAATAGCATCTTGTTCACATTAGGAGGTGAGTCAAAGAGGAACTCCATCTCGCGCCTCCGAATCTCATCATATATTTTCGGCTTCTCCGAGCGGATAGCTATCCGGTCAACTTCTACCTCTTGGAGCCATTTCTTGGCCGCCTTAATGTGAAATCCATTCTCCGCTTCTTCGCAAGCAAACCTAGACTCATCATATGTTGGTTGCCTGGAAGAGCTAGCACCATGTCGAGCTCTCTTTGTGGCCATGATCCTGCACAAATAAGATAGCCAAAAATTTTGTATACCGTTAGTCATCGGAAGGCTACTCAGACTTCGCCATCCGTGAGATATCACAATTGACCATATTTCGTGCAATCACCTCATACTCCTATATTTAGTTTCTTTATCTAACTATTTTACACATGCCTATTCAAGCACCCCACACTTAGTTATTTGAACACTTCTAACATTACCCAATTGACTTAATCCATCACCAATAAAATACACATTAACCAATTCATGAGTTGGGCATTATGTCTCCTAAAACTACATTAATCAAGTATGATCAAAGATAATTTGCCCAACTTGGATAACCAACCAACATATATGGTCAAAATACTTATGGGTCTCCAAATCATAAAATTAGCATCATAAACACAATTGAAGACCCAATAACCCATTCTTTACCAAACTTCAATCATATAACAAGGTTCCTTAAAAGAAATTCATTGAAACATGTAATGTGCAAAAAGAAACCAAGTCATATTCATGAATTACCCTAAACTAACATTATCTAATTAATTCTACAAAATAAACAATCAAAAACTAAAGGCTAAAAACAAAATAAAAGAGAAAAAGTAGAGAAACTTACAAGTTATAGCAATAGAGGAGTAGGGTAGAGGAAGGGGATGATTTGGAGAAGAAGGGGTTGGGATTTTGTAGAGAGAAGGGAGAGGATTTGGAGTTAGAGAGAGAGAGAGTTTTGAGAGGGAGGGGCGGCTGAATGAGTTGGGGGAAGGAGGGGTTGGGTTTTTAGGGTTTAAAGAAAGGGGGTAAAAAGAAAATAAAAAAAAACATTATTTTAACTGACCGCGGAACTGCCGTGATTGTTCGCGGTTCGTTCGCGGTCGCGGATGGACCGCGAACAGTCGCGATTCAGAAGGGGCATTTTTTTACGGTTGGTTCGCGGCCGCGAATGGACCGCGAACAGAGAAAATCTAGAGAGGTTCCGCGGACAGTGCTCCTCTATGAAAAACAATTTCTCAGTTGTTCAGCAAAAATTTTGTTTTTTATATATTATATTTTTTGTTTTATTTTATTAAATACTAACTATAATGAAAACACTTACAACATGTTCGTGGGTTGCCTCCCACGTAGCTCCTGATTTAACATCGCGGCACGACTCAACTTAGCGCATTTTAAGGCTCGCTAGACCTTTGAGGTTCATCCAACCGCAATTCTACCTTGTCCTCGGTGTCATCCAGGCCTTTGTAAGGTTTCAACCGCTGTCCATTTACCTTGAATGTACGTGATCCATCCATAGTTTGAATTTCCACAGCTCCTGACTCAAATGCCTCAATTACCTTGAAGGGTCCTGACCACCTTGATTTCAATTTACCTATGAACAATCGTAATCTTGAATTGTATGGTAGTACTTTGTCCCCGCTTTTGAAGTTCCTCTCAATGATATTTTGATCATGAATCCACTTTTTTCTCTCTTTATATAATCTAGTACTTTCAAATGCCAGATATCGAAATTCTTCTAATTCATGCAACCCAGTTAGTTTTGCTTTACCTGCTTCATCCAAGTTGAGATTCAATTGTTTTAGTGCCCACCAAGCTTTATGTTCTAATTCAACCGGTAGGTGACAAGCTTTCCCAAACACCAATTTGTATGGAGACATGCCAATTGGTGTCTTGAATGATGTTCTATAAGCCCATAGTGCGTCATCAATCTTTCTGGACCAGTCGGTCCTCGTTGTGTTCATTGTTTTAGTCAGTACACGTTTTATCTCCCTATTGGAAACCTCAACTTGCCCGCTAGTCTGCGGGTGATATGGAGTGGCCACACGGTGTTTAACATCATACTTGGCCAATAATCTCTCAAAGGCTCGGTTGCAAAAGTGTGTGCCCCCGTCACTGATGATAGCCCTTGGAGTCCCAAACCGGGTGAAAATATTCTTCTTCAAAAATCCCACCACCACCTTAGCATCATTGGTGGGTAGTGCTGCAGCTTCCACCCATTTGGACACGTAGTCAACTGCAACAAGTATGTATTTATTGCCGTATGAGCTAATAAAGGGCCCCATGAAATCTATTCCCCAGACATCAAACACTTCAACTTGTTGGATTGGGTTCATTGGCATTTCATGACACCGAGAGATGTTCCTGGTGCGTTGACATTCATTGCATCCTTTCACCCACAAGTGTGCATCTTTAAACACCGTTGGCCAATAGAAACCGGCCTCAAGTATTTTGGCGGCTGTACGTATTCCTCCAAAGTGACCGCCATATGCTGAAGCATGACATGCCTGCAAAATAGAAGTTTGTTCTATCTTGGGGATGCATTTGCGGATCATGTTATCAAGACATATCCGATACAAATATCGTTCATCCCAATAATAAAGATGACTTTCACGAAAAAAATCTTTTCCTCTAGACCGATGAGAGGTCGTGAGGAACAATACCACTGGCTAGGTAATTAGCATAATCAGCATACCATGGTGTTTCAAGGAGAGTGGTGGTGAGTAGCTGCTCATATGGAAAGGTTTCCAGAATTTCCCCACTCTCTTTGACAATTTCAGCTCCTTCAAGTCGTGACAAATGGACAGCGACTTGATTTTCAGCACCTTTCATATCCCTAATTTCGAGGTCGAACTCTTGGAGAAGAACCACCCAATGAATCAGGCGCGGCTTAGAGTCATTTTTATCAATTAAATATCTTAAAGCTGCATGGTCTGTGTATACGATTACCTTTGATCCTATGAGATAGGACCGGAATTTGTCGAATGCGAACACGACCGCAAGCATCTCCTTTTCCGTCATTGTGTAGTTTATTTGTGCTCCACTCAGAGTTCTACTTGCATAGTATATTGGATGCATCAGCTAATCTTTCCTTTGGCCCAGCACTGCCCCCACTGCATAGTCACTTGCATCACACATTAGCTCAAAAGGTTGCTCCCAGTCGGGGGCAATGATGATGGGTGTTGTGACCAACCTCTTCTTCAGTTCCTCAAAAGCAATCCTGCATTCATCAGAAAAAACAAAAGGGTGATCTTTTTCAAGTAACTTACAGAGAGGGTTTGATATTTTGGAGAAGTCTTTGATGAACCTCCGGTAGAAACCGGCGTGTCCAAGAAAGCTTCTTATGTCCTTGACGGATGTTGGTGGAGGCAGCTTTGCAATGACATCAACTTCAGCACGGTCTACCTCAATGCCTTTGCTTGAAACCCGGTCCTCCAATACTATAACGTCTTGTACCATAAAATGGCATCTCCCAGTTTAGCACTAAGTTTGTTTTCATGCACCATTTCAGCACTCTTGTCAGATTGGCAAGGCATTCAACGAATGAATTCCCTACCACTGAGAAATTATCCATGAACACCTCCATAATGTCTTCCACCATGTCAGTGAAAATAGCCATCATGCACCTTTGGAATGTGGCAGGCGCATTGCATAGTCCGAATGGCATCCTCCTTAAGGCAAAGATGCCATATGGGCATGTGAAGGAGGTCTTCTCTCTATCTTCGGGGCGTTGGAGATTTGATTGTACCCCGAGTATCCATCCAGAAAGCAAAAGGGGGACCTCCCTGCCCTGTCAAGCAATTGATCAATGAAGGAAAGTGGTAAGTGATCTTTGCGGGTGGCTAGATTCAACTTCCTGTAGTCCATGCATATTCTCCATCCGGTGACGGTTCTTGTTGAAATCAATTCATTGTTCTTATTTTTCACTACCGTCATGACTCCTTTCTTTGGCACACATTGGACCGGGCTAACCCAACTGTTGTCTGAGATTGGGAAGATGATTCCCGCATCTAGCCACTTTATTACTTCTTTCTTCACCACTTCCTTCATGTTGGGGTTTAGCCTTCTTTGATGTCCCCTGGAAGGTTTGTGTCCATCTTCCAGGAGAATTTTATGCATGCAATAAGCGGGGCTGATCCCCTTTATGTTTGCCATGGTCCACCCAATGGCAGTCTTGCATTCCTTGAGTACCTGTATAAGATTTTGGGCCTGCACATCTAGCAAACTAGATGAGATAATAACAGGTAACGTGGATTTAGGACCTAGAAATTCATACCTGAGATGTGATGCTAGTGGTTTAAGCTCAAGCATTGGTGGTTCTTCTATGGATGGCTTTGCTGGCGGGGTCTCTCTTTTCTCTAAGTGTAGAAGCTCGAACTCAAGCTCTCTCTGCTAAAATCCCTTTACTTCCAGAGATAGTACCCATTCAGCTAAACTTTCACCATTTACCTCTTCCATGTTCATCAGGAATGCTTGAAGTGGATCTTCAATGGTCAACTCTGCATCGTCGGTCTCCACTATCACATCAACCGCATCAATGATAGTGCAATTTGTGAACTGACTAGGGCGCCTCATGGATTTTTAAACATTGAATATGATCTCCTCATCATACAACCTCATCTTGAGTTCCCCAGTTTCACAATCAATTATAGCTCTCCCGGTGGCTAGGAATGGTCTTCCTAGGATAATGGGAATTTCTTCGTCGACCTTGCAATCAAGAATAACAAAATCGGCGGGAAACATAAACTTCCCAACCTGGATAAGCACATCATCTATAATACCAAATAGACGCTTAACCGTTCTGTCAGCAGGTTGTAAAATCATAGAGGTGGGCCTGGCTCTCCCAATTCCCAACCTCTTATAAATAACTAAGGGCATGAGATTAATTCTTGCCCCCAAATCACACAAGGCATTAGTAAAGGCATAATTCCCTATAGTGCATGGGATGGTGAAGCTACCTGGATCAGATAGCTTCTCAGCAATGGGTCTGGAGACCACTGCACTACAAGTTTAGGTAAGTGTTACGGTGGCCAAGTCTTGGAAATCAAATTTCCGCGACATCAAATCATTCATCATCTTAGCATAACCAGGCATTTCTTTTAAAGCTTCAATTAAGGGAATGTTTACCTGGATTTGCTTGAGCATTTAGAAGAACTTTTTATATTGCTCCTCTTTCTGGTGTTTGGCCAACCTTTGGGGGAATGGTGGTGGAGGCCTCTTCTTCCCAGTGACTTGGGAATTTTCTTTTTCTATCACTTTCTCATCAATCTACTGCTCTACCTGTTTAGCTACTTTCTCTATTCCCTGGTTTGCTTCTTTATTTTCAGCAACTGGCTGGACTGTGACTTCTGTCAACCCTGTGGACTCGTCCAGTTCAATGGGCAATGGAGTAGGTGTCTCAGCCTTTCTGTCGATTTTCTCACTTTCATTCTTAGCATCAAGATCTCTACCGTTTCTCAGAGTCACTGCCATCATCTACTTTGGGACTTGGTCCTTTCGGTTTGTTTGTGTATCTGTAGGCAATGTCCCTTGAGGACGATTGTTGAGAGACATAGCAATCTGACCCACGTGTACTTCTATATTCTTGATGGCGGCATCATGTGCATCTATCCTCTCATTTGTTTTGGCATTTGACCAAATTACTAGTTGCATCATAGCTTCCAACCTTGCAAACCCATTGTCATGTCTACCCCCATGTGGTGGTGGAGGTGGATGACATCCCTGCTGCTGATTGCCGAAATGCTGAGGTCTAGGATATGGAGCAATATTGTGTGGTGGCCTTATACCTACTGCATTAAATTGTGGCTGGGGAGGTCTGTACTTCATTGGAGCCTGTTGGCCCCAGTTTTGATTACCTTGTCGCTGCCCTCCATAGTTAGCTACATAGTTCATATCCTCATGCTGATGATGATGTTCTTGGTCTGCAACCCATGGATTACCTATGGGTTGGCTAATGCAAGATGTGCATATACCACCATTGGTAGTATCTACAATGTGAACCTGCAGCTTGACTCCTGATTCTTCCACCTTCTTTGTCAGGATGCTCATTTGTGTCAACAAAGTTGCCATGTTCTCCTCTAGAGTGTTAGATGGATCCAGAGGTTCTGAGTGTACCACTGGTGTTATAGGAGCATTCCTGGACGTCCACCCGGAATTTTGAGCCATCTTGTCTAGCAAATTTTGGCCCTCTCTCCAAGTCTTGCTCAGAAATGCCCCACCTGCTGAAGCATCTACAATGTTCTTCATGCTATTTGAAAGCCCCATGTAGAATCTTTGGCCTAACATCTGCTCAAGAATACCATGGTGGGGACACATAACAAGCATACCCTTGAATCTGCCCCAAGTTTCATGTAATGTTTCCATTGGTTTCTGCTTGAAGCTCACAATCTCATCAATTTGTTGAGCTATCTTGTTAGGTGGATGAAACTTGTTGTGGAATTGTTTGACTAAGTCATCCCAAGTTGCAATAGAGTTTATAGGGAGTGAGTTTAGCCATATATGTGCTGCTCCTATAACAGAGAACGAAAAGAATAAAAATCTGATGGCATCCGGAGTTACATTCGGTTGCCTTTGTGTCTTGCATATTGATAGAAAGTTGTTTAGGTGCTGTTGTGGATCTTCAATCTGAGACCCAGAAAATAATCCCTTATTTTGCAACAAGTGTAGCATGTTGTTAGTAATCTGGAAAGACTCGGCTTGAATTGCTGGCACAACGATGGCAATTGCCAAATTATCCGCTGTGGGTTGTGCCTAGTCAAATAGTGCACCTTCCTGTGCCTCCTGCGCCTCTTGCATATTTAGCCCGGCTTGCTGGTTTTGATCATTTACATCACCCATGTTGAAGTCTAGTTTGATTGGTTGTTGAGATTGCTGAATTTGTTTGATGGCTTTGTTATGTGCCCGGAAAGTTTGCTCGGGGTCTGAGAGTCCTTCAATTAGTTCTATAGTCCTTGCAGATTTTCTAGGCATGCACCTGAGTACCCAAATCAACAACCGTCAAAATATTCAATGTTAAGTGTAGAAAGAACCTGAATACGCAAGATTCTTAAAGTTCTGTCAATGGCAAATGATAATTCTGTTAATTCCCCGGCAACGACGCCAAAATTGATTCACGTCCAAGCAACGGTCGTAGTCAATAAAACTTGGTCTAATAAGTCCAAGATCGATCCCACAGAGAATTAACCTATCAATCACAACTTTCACAATCCAAGAGTACTTCCGAATCAAGTTCCCAAAATTTAGAGTATATTTGTATAAGATTTTCGACTAACTACTTGCAAGAATTAAGAATGCTTAAAAGAAAGAATTGAATGTTGAGTAAAAATAATATAAAGAAGGATTAAGGTATTGATTTCCCCTATTGATGGAATCCCTTATCGTTATGCTCATACAAATTGTTAATATATTCTATCAATCATGAACGATATGTGTATCGTAACTCTCTCCCGAGCAATTACAATAATTTACTAGTGCACTCTCCCGAGCTACCCTAGCTAGCTTTAATTTGAATAGTTCACTTAAGATTGCACCCAAGACTTCGTTATTCCTAACCCCGTCTTTACGCCTAAAGTTATAGATTCCTCCAATAACCTAGGTGTGGTGTTGTTCAACAATATACCTAAATATGCACTCTTTTCCAAGTTATGCACACTAAATAGGCACCGCTAATTGGGAGCTCTACCAATTAACTACAACAAGAATGAAGTTGAACAAATATAAATCTAGTTCACAATTTGTAATCACATAAACGATAAGTTTATCACTCAATAGGTTCCATCAAAACCTTTGAAAAGGATTTAGCTACGCATGCTTGAAGAAACAAGAATAATAATTGAAATCATAAAGAAATAATTGATATAAAATAAAAAGGAGGAGTTGAGAGGAGTCTCTCTTACTAAATATCTTGCAAAAGTATTGAAATAAAGACAACATGCCTCTATGGGGAAAACTAGGAGTTTATATAGAGGTTTTAAGGCTAAAAAATCTAAGTTTGAGTCTAATTAGGAGAGATAGGCGTTGACTTCCGCGGTTGGTTCGCGGTCGCGAGCTGACCGCGAACAGTAAAACTTCAGAAAGCCTATTTATTCGTGGTTCATCCGCAACCGTGAATGAACCGCAGAGGAATAATACTGCGGATTTTTAACTGCTTCTTCCAGCTCTTTTCCCTTTAGCTCTTCTCTTGGCTATTCATCAACATTTGACTTCAAAATAGCTCTTCTTAGCATCCATTGCATCATATGTACCTATAACACACAAACAAACACTAATCAAAGCATTTTGTCCTCATAAACAACATAAATATCATAACAAAGTGTGATTATTTAGGGCATAATTATAGTCAAATTCACCTATTATCACCCTACCATATCTTGCGACGTTCTGACATTTCCTGACACGTACCATAGACATGTCTTGCGACATCCTGATACGACCTGAGATGTGCCATGGCCATGTCCTGACACGTCCTAACACGTCCTCACAGGTCCTGACCTGTGCCATCGCCACACCTTGCGAAGTCCTGACACATCATGTGGCATCTTGAAGAGTGCATGGCCATGTCCTCACACGTCCCGACCCATGCAATGCCCACGTTCTCCCATGTATTGCGACATCCTGACACGTCCTATTGCCAAGTCAAATGATGTCCTGCGACGTCCTAACACATCCTAACCTATGCCATGGCCATGCCCTGCCATGTTTTGTGACGTCCTGACATGTCCTAAAATGTGCCTTGGCTATGTCCTGACAAGTCCTAACTCATGCCATGCCCACATCCTACCACGCGTGACATGTCCTGTGGCTACATCCTCGATGTCCTGACACGTCCTGACCTGTGCCATGGTCACGCCCTGCCATGTCCTACAACATCCTGACACGTCCTTACATGTGCCATGGCCATGTGCTGACACGTCCTGACCCGTCTCACGCCCATGTTCTGCCATGTCCTAACAGGTTCTGTGGCCATGTCTTGTGACGTCCTCACACGTCCCTGTGCTATGGCTATGCCTTGCCATGTTCTACGACGTACAGACACGTCCTGAAATATGCCAAGGCCATGTGCCGACATGACCTGAATCATTCCATGCTTATGTACTGTCATATCCTGACATGTCTTGTGGCCACATCCTACAACATCCTAACACGTCTTGACACATCCTAACCGGTTCCATGACCACACCCTATCATGTCTTGCGACATCCTGACACATCCTGAAATGTACCATGGCCATGTCCTGACACGTCCCGACCCGTTCCATGCCCATGTGTTTCCATGTCCTACAACGTCCTGACACGTCTTGTGGCTACATACTGAGACATCCAGACTCATGCTAATACATGCCATGGCCATGCCCTTCCATGTCATTCGACATCCTAATATGTCCGGAAACATGCCAAGGCCATTTCCTGACATGTCATGACTTGTGCTATGCCCACGTCCTGCCATGTCCTGACACGTCCTACAAAATCTTGACACATCCTGACCCGTGCCATGGCCATGCACTTCCATGTCCTACGACATCCTGACACGTCCTAAAATATGCCATGGCTAAGTCCTGACATGACCTGACCCATGCCATTCCCATGTCCTACCATATCCCGACACGTCTTATGGCCATATCCTGTGACGTCCTGACATGTATTAACACGTCCTGACCCGTGCCATGGCCATGCCCTGCCATGTCTTATGACATCCTAACACATCCTGAAACGTGTGATGGCCATGTCCTGACCTATGCCATGCCACGTCTTGCAATATCCTGGCACATCCTCACCCGTGCCATGACCACGCCCTTCCATATCATGCGATGTCCTAACATATCCTAAAATGTGACAGGGCTACATCCTGACACGACCTAACCTGTGCCATGCCAATGTCCTGCCATGTCCTAACAGATCTTGTGGCCACGTCCTGTGACGTCCTGACACATCTTGACACGTCCTGACCCGTGCCATGGCCATGCCCTGCCATGTCCTACGACATCCTGACATGTCTTGAAACGTGCCATGGCCATGTACTAACATGTCCTAACAAATGTTATGCCATGTCCTACGATGTCCTAATACATCCCAACATGTGCCATAGCCACGGCCTATCTGCGATGTCCTCACATATCCTAAAATATGCCATGGATATGTCTTGACACGACCTAACCCGTGCCATGCCCATGTCCCGACACATCTTATGGCCATATCCTGCGACATTCTAACACGTCTTAACACGTCCTGTGGCCACATCCTGCAACATCCTGACCCATGCCATGGCCACGCCCTGCCGTGTCCTATGACGTCATGACACATGCCATGGCCATGTGTTGTGATGTCCTAACCTGTGCCATGCCTAAGTCCTGCCATGTCCTGACACGTTATGTGGCCATGTCCTATGACGTCCTAACAAGTCTTTACCCGTGCCATCGCTATGCCCTACCATGTCCTGCGATGTCCGGACACGTCTTGACACATGCCATGGCCATGTCCTCACACGTTTGACACGTGTAATGCCCATGTCTTACCATGTCCTACGACGTCCTAACACATCCTGTGGCCATGTCCTACAATGTCCTGACACGTCCTGTGGCCACGTATTGCGACGTGCTGACAGGCCCTTACTTGTGCCATAGCCACGACCTACCATGTCCTGCGAAGTCCTGACACGTCCTTACCCATGCCATGGGCATGTCCTTTGATGTCCTGACCCGTGCCATCATGCCTTGTTCTGCGACGTCCTGACACGTCTTGTGGCCACGTCCTGCGTTGTCCTGACACATCCTGACCCATGCCATGGCCGTGCCCTTCCATGTCTTTTGACGTCCTAACACGTCCTAAAATGTGCCATGGCCATGCCCTGAGACGTCCTGACCAGCGCTATGCCCACATCCTGCCATGGCCTGACACGTCCTCAACGTCCGAACATGTCCTAACCCATGCCATGGTCATGCCCTTCCATGTCCCGCAATGTCTTGACACATCCTGACACGTGCCATGGCCATGTGCTGACACGTCCTGACCCATTCCATGCCCATATCCTTCCATGTCCAAAAATGTCTTGTGTCCACGTGCTGCGACGTCCTGACATGTTCTTTCCCGTGCCATAGACATGCCCTGCCATGTCATGTGACATCTTTGACATATGCCATGGCCATGTCCTGACATGTCCTGACCCGTGCCATGCCCACGTCTTGCAATGTCTTGACATGTCTTGTGGAAACGCCCTACAACATCCTGACAAGTCCTCTCCCATGCAACACCCTAAAACGTCCAGAAATGTGCGAAGGCCGTGTCCTGACAAGACCTGACAAGTGCCATGCACATGTCCTGCCATGTCTTAACATGTCTTGTGGACATATCGTGCAATGTCGTGACCCGATCCATGGTCATGCCCTGCCATGTCCTGCAATGTCCTTACACATCATAAAATGTGCCATGGCTATGTCCTAACACGTCTTGACCCGTTCCATGCCCCTTTCCTGCCATGTCCTATTGCCACATCCTGTGACGTCCTAACACGTCTTGACCTATGCTATGGCCATGGCCTGCCTTGTCATACGACATCCTATAACATGCCATAGCCATGTCTTGACACATCATAAGCCGTGCCATGCCTACGTCATTTCATGTCTTGACACTTCTTGTGGCCACGTCCTGCGACGTCCTGACACATCCTGACCCGTGCCATGGCCATACCCGCCTATGTCCTGTGACATGCTAACACGTGCTCACACGTTCCATGGCCATGTGCTGACATATCCTGACCCATGCCATGCCCACTACCTGCCATGTCCTAACACATCCTAAAGGCAACATCTTAACACGTCCTTACCTGTGCCATAGCCATGCCCAGCCATGTCCTACAACTTCCTGACACGACCTGACACATGCCATGGCCATATCATGACACGTCCTAACCTGTGCCATGTCCACGTCCTTCCATGTCCTAACACATCATGTGGCCACATCTTACGACGTCCTTATATGTCCTGAACTGTGGCATGGCCACACCATGCTATGTCCTGCGACGTCCTGATGCGTCCTAAAATGTACTATGTCCATGTCCTGACATGTTCTAACCCGTGACCTGCCCACGTCATGCCATGTCTTACGATGTCCTTACACGTCTTGTGGCCACATCCTGCAACGTCCTGACACGTCTTGTCCCGTGGCATGGCCACGCCTTGGCATGTCCTATGACAATGAACTTGAAATATGCCATGGCCATGTGTTGACATGTTCTAACCCGTGACATGCCCATATCTTGCCATGTACTTCAACATCCTAACACGTCCTGCGACATCCTGACACGTCCTAACCCGTGCCGTGGCCATGTCTTGACACCTCCTGACCTGCGCCATGCCCACGTCCTGCCATGTCCTGCGACATCCTAACACGTCATGTAGCAACATCCTGCGATGTCCTGACCCATGCCATGGTCATGCCTTACCATGTCCTGACACATCCTTTCGTCACGTCCTAACCCGTGTCATGCCCTACTCCTGCCATGTCTTGCGACATCCTGACGCATCATATGGCCATATCCTGCAACATCCTGACCCGTGCAATAGGCATGCCTTTCCATGTCCTACGACATCTTGACACGTCGTGAAATGTGCCATGGCCATATCCTGACATGTCCTGACTCGTGCCATACCCACGTCCTGCCATGTCCTGTGGTCATGTCCTGACACATCCTAACCCATACCACGGCCATGCCCTGGCATGTCCTGCAACATCATGATGCTTCCTGAAATGTCCCATGGCCATGTCCGAACATGTTCTAACCCGGGAAATAACCACGTCTTTCCATGTCCTACGACGTCCTAACATGTCCTGTGGCTATGTTGTACGACGTTCTGACTCATCCTTACCTTCCATGGCCATGTCTTGACTCATCCTGAACTGTGCCATGCCTTTGTCCTTCCGTCATGCAATGTCCTGACACGTTTTGTAGCCACGTGCGACAACATCCTGACACATCCTATAGCCACTTCTTGTGATGTTCTGACACGTTCTGACCTGTGCCATAGCCACTTTATGCCATGTCCTGTGATGTCATGACACGTCGTGACACATCGTGACACCTGCCATGGCCATCTCCTGACATGTTCTTACTCATGCCATGCCTTTGTCCTCCCATGTCCTGCAATATCCTGACCCGTGCCATGGCCATACCCGGCTATGTCCTGCGACATCTAAACACATCCTGAAACATTCCATGGCCATGTCCTGACATGTCCTAACCCGTGGCATGCCCATGTCCTGCCATGTCCTGACACGTCCTCTGGCCACGTCCTGACACGTCCTGACCCGTGCCTTGGTCCTGCCCTGCAATGTCCTGCGATGTCCTGACATGTTTGGAAATGTGCCATGGCCATGTCCTAACATGTCCTGACCCATTCCATGCCCACGTCCTTCCTTGTCCTACGACGTCCTAATATACCTTGACCCGTTCCATGGCCACGCCCTGCCATGTCTTGCGACGTCCTGACACATCCTGAAATGTGCCATGGCCATGTCTTGACAGGACCTAATCCATGCCATGCCCATGTCCAGCCATGTCCTGACACGTCCTATGGCTACGTCCTACAACATCTTGACTCGTGTCATGCCCATACCCTGTTGTGTCCTGCGATGTCCTGAAACGTGCAATGGCCATGTGCTAACACCTCCTGGCCCGTGCCATGCCTACGTCGTGCCATGTTTTATGGTCACGTCTTGCGACATCATGACAAGTCCTTACCCATCTCATAGCCATACCATGCCATGTCTTGCGATGTCCTGACACGTCCTGATACATCCCATGGCCATGTCCTGACACGTCCTGACTCGTGCCATGCCCATGTCTTGCCATGTGCTGCGAGGTCTTGACACGTCTTGCAGTGTCCTAACACGTCCTGTGGCCATGTCCTGTGATGTTCTGATATGTCCTTACCCGTACCACAACCACGCGCGCCTTGTCCTACGAAGTCTTGACATGTCCTGACACATGCCATGGCCATGTCCTGACACATCCTGACCCGTGCCATGCCCATGTCCTGCCATGTTCTGCGATTTCCTGACACTTCCTATGGCCACGTCCTGCAATGTCTTGACACGTCCTTACCCATGGCATGCCCACGGCCTGCCATGTCTTGTGATATCCTGACACGTCCTAAAATGTGCCATGTCCATGCCGCGACATATCTTGACCCGTGCGATGCCCACATTCTGCCATGCCTGACACGTCCTATGGCCATGTCCTTGATGTCCATACACGTCCTGCCCCGTGCCATGGTCATGCCCTGCCATTTCTTGTAACGTGTTGACACATCCTGACAAATGCCATGGCCATGTGTTGATACCTCCTGACCCGTGCCATGGCCACGTCCTGCCATGTCCTGACACCTCATGTGGCCATGTCATACGACATCCTGCGATGTCCTCACACGTCCTGAACCATGCTATAGCTGGTAACGTCCAATTCCACCGCTAAAAAGCAATAGACACGGTTGTACGCAATATATTTACCCAACTATGAGTCGGGGTCGAATCCCACAGAGAACAATATGTAGGCGATTAGGAATGCAAGAAAATTATAGCTAGTCGCGCTAAGCCAAACACTTAAGATTTTGGGTTTTGGAAAATGTTTATGTCTAAATGCAAAAATGTAAACTAACCTAGAAAGCAAATAAAATGATCAATGGCTACAAGTATGAATTCATCGGGAATTACACATAAGTAACGATCCAATCTATTTCACGATTTTACAAATATGAGCGAGTTTATGTTAATTAGCCTCGGATAATAATTCTTAATTAGCTTCTTCCGAAGACTAACAAGACTTCCTAATTGAATTATCCCTAATCACAATTAGAAGATTAAGCACACCCAATAGGCTACAAGTAATTCAATCCTATCCCTAGGTCGAATCTATAAAGTGAGGGTTAACGCCTCAAGTTCTTGTTAATTAATCTTTCCCAACCCCAAATTACCTTTCCCAACATTAATTCGGAGTTAATGGGCGAGTCCTAGGGTTAGCTAATCCCTTTGGAAACATTAAAGAACAAGAATAATTAAAGTAACAATAACTCACTTCATAAATATATAAAAATCATTCAATACATAAGCACAACAAGGTATTTAATCCGCACTTTAAATATGAATATTCCCATAAAAAAGATTCAAGTGTTGGAAATAAATACTACACACTTAGATATACAATACAAAGCAAGGAAATGAAGAAATAAAAATAAATGGGTAAGAAATCCTTAACCACAAGCTTTAATCTTCAAGACCCAAGTGTGTGTGCAAAACCCTAGCCTCCAAACTTGTTCTCTCTAAGCCAAAGAGTAAAAAGATGTTCCAAAAGTGAAGAAAATAATGAGAGATGTCGAGAGATGCCTCCCGAGTCTGTTTGGGCGAGTATATAATTGATTTGGGGTAAAGATTTGTGAAATTCCAATTCTTCTCTGAACATCCCAAAAAATCTACTATGCGATCGCACAAAGTCCATTGCGATTGCATAGAGCTGGTTTCTCAAACTATGCGATCGCATAAGGACCACTGCGTTCGCATAGGCTTGTCGACTAGCAGCTGACCAGACTATCTTTTCTTCTGTGCGTTCGCAATGTGTTGGTGCGTTTGCATAATATTCATTTCTTGTCATATGTGATCGCATATAATCTTTTGCAATCGCATAGAGTAATTAACTGGGCAGCGCAATTTGTCAATTTTTGCTTCATTTTGGCCTATTTTCATTTGGTTTCTTCACTATTACTTCTAAATCACATACCATCTGTAAAATAGAAGTAAATGGCATCAAATACAAGATTTTATTGCTCAAACATAGAAAAGGTATCGATTTAAAGACAAGATTAGTCGGTAAAATACAAACTCATCACACCCCCAAACTTGAACTATTGCTTGTCCTCAAGCAACAAAAGCAACAAAATCTCTTCCCAAGTGGTTAACTCAACAATGCAACTCCATAATACCAAGCCAAAAAGAAAGTCTACTTTAAGCACAATTGCATGACTTCAATTGGTACCAACAATTACCCCAAGGCATATGAATTATCAAGCACTTCACATAAACTTCATTGTACTTCAAGTGCTGAACCACTAATGCAAATCAAAGTCACAATCAAGTCATGACACTAAAGCTTCAAAATTTGCCTCTCCATGACAATTAACTTTCTTTGGTTAATTTTTTCCAATTGAAAATGGGATTAAATTCACAACTCAAATCTCACGTGCCCTCACTTTTAAGAGATAATCCCACACTCATGAATCTTAACTTCAAACCAAAATGGGACATCAAATGGAAAGAATTCACTCTCTCTGAAAAAGATGTTCAAATGCATACAAGTAGTACCATAGGCTTGCCCTTCATGTATTCCTCCACTAATGTAGACAACTAGGTTCAAAATCAATTAGGACTTAAGGGTTGTAGTTCAGGCTTTTGGTTAAGGTAAGGCAAAATTTTCAGTTAAAGTGACTCAAAACCTCCCAAAGTACTACAATATTTACAATTAAAGCCCACTTCCTTCAAAAGTATTTTCCATCCTTTCTTCGCTTTTTTCATTTCACACCTAGTCTTCCCTTTTTTCACAATTTCTTATCACTTTATTCTATATATTTTTTTTCTTTTCTTTTCTTTTCTTTTCATTTTTTTTCTACCTTCCACCATTTTCAAACAACTTACATATCACAATTTCCAACCTTCACCCCCAAACCTAGGCTTTTAGCCTATGCTTATACTTTCAACGTACTTACGGAGGTAGGGTGCCAAAAGCTACATCAATTAAGAATAAAGGATTTAAGCTTGTAATACGGTTGCGAAAGAATAAGGTTAAAGGCTCAAAATGGGTTTACTAGGGAAAATATTTACGGGTAGGAATTTTTAAGGCATGCTAGCTGATGTGCCGGAGAGATTCCGCACATTTACATACTAATTGCTCTTATATTAGCTTGTTTCACTGTAAAATGTAGTCCATACTTATGTGATTTTGTGGTTTTACAGATAAAGAGGAAGAAAATACCAAGTACTCAAAAATAGATGCAAAAAGATAAGAAAGAGGGCAAGTTGGGCACAAGAGCAAATCTGCGGTCCAATCTACGGTCGCAGACTGGATGTGCGGACCGCAAATTAAGCAACCAAATCACATAACTAAACAGTGAATGGAGCTGAAATGCACGGAAAGAATGCGATATTTTTTGCGATCGCACATTAAACATGCGGTCTGCATTTCTGCCGCATAATAAATACAGAGGATACCTAAGAGGCAAGTCTGCGGTGATGTCTGCGGTCGCATAATCAACATGCGGACCGCAGAATGGTAATGCGACCAACATATCAAAAGCTCGGGTTCCGATCTGCGATGCTGCCTCTCAAGATTGTGGACCGCAGACTTGTTATGCGACAGATCTGCGGTCGCATACGTGACCTGCAAGGGCAAACTTGTCCGTTTTTTGTCAGATCTTGGTCCCTCTATAAATAGCTTTTTAGAGTTTTGTGTAAGGGCATCTTTCTGCAGACTTTAGACTACACTCCAAGAATTTATTACTGATCGTTTTGGAAGCTTTTGGTTGAAGAATCTTTCACTTTGTAAGCATTTATGACATTTATTACATCTTGTGTTTTATATTTTAGCATGTGTGGCTAAGCTTAAATACTAAGGTTGTGAACCCTAAATGGGTGTTATGTAAATGGGTGTTTAACATTGAATATATGCATAATGGTTGGTTGATATTTTTTTACTTCTTATTCTTCATTTATTATTGGTGGTTGCAAACACTAATTAAAGCCATTAAAGTTTTACCTTGCTTGGGAAAGTGGGTTAGATCTTGGAAGAAGTAAAGAACAAAAACTCGAGGCCTTACACTTTGTTTAATAATATCGCTTAGGGATAAGTGGGTTTTATTTGGCATTTATTGATTATTACACCTTGTGACTCTTAGACTTTTGGGAAAAAGTAAGAGAGGAAATACTACTCAAGTATTGGGAAATATTGGGTAGTTGCTTAGAAATCAATTGCATATCAAGAATCAACCATTAGTAATATATCATATTAACACCGATGGCATTACACTACATTTATGGGAACACAACCTTGGTCTAATCAATTCTCTAAATTATTACATTAAGCATTTTCACTAGTTAAATATTCTAAATCAATCTTCACTCATACTATCACTCTTACACCATTTTCTATGTTACCTCTAACGGAATAGATTCAAGATTGTAGTCGGGAAACACACTAATTCAAGTAATCAATTCACGCCTATTCCCTGTGGGATTCGACCCCAACTTAGTTGGGTTATTATATTTGACACCGACCGCCTTACACTAATTGTAAAAGTGTAATTTGAGCGTATCACTAGCGGTCGAAGGAAGGCCTAATATCATTTTTCAAACCAAGTTAGTCTAAGATTTCGCCTTGAAGCACATTCCGGGCAAGATCTTGACCACAAGTAATACAAAAGAACTCACAAATAAATCTCACCACACATGGCACATGAAAATTCAAGTGGAATATAAATCCAAAATCCAATTGAAACAAATGACTCAAAGAGGTCACATATAGCATAAAGGAAGCCATGTAGTGAATTAAAGAGCCAAAAGTTGAGTCAAAAAGTCATGACATCTTTACTTCAATCATTTTTCTTTTTGAACAACTAAAACTTTATATGCCAAGGTTTAAGAATGTTGGTACCAAGCGAGCCACAATTAGGCCAATGGACACAATTCCTAACTCCAAACCATTTATTTTTCTAATTAACAAAATCTACTCCTAATTACAAGACTAATTCCCTTAAGAAAGTTGTTAATCTATCCACCATCGGGAAAAGTCAACAAAAAAGTTACCCGGTTCAAGAAGAACATTGGCATCCTTGGAAAAAGAATTGTGGTATAAAGAAAACCAAGGATATTGCCACTATTATATAACATACTACTAAAAAAAAGATATATATATATATATATATATATATATATATATATATATATATATATTAAAAAGCTAATAACAATTTATTAACTAAACATACTAATATCACATGTCACATGAAAATATACTAATAACAACATGAAAAACAAAACACATATAAACAAACTAATATAACACATAACATGAGAATATACTAGAAACACCGTGAAAGAAAACTACTATACCGATCCGCCAAAACAACAGTTATACAAGAAGCCACCCCCAACCAAAGATATTCCATTGTCCCCAATGCAACAAAAAATGATAAATAAAAATGGTGGAAAGTGCTCCCTGAATACTGCGTCACTTGGAGCCAGAGGTAGTGGGAAATTTGAGCTCCATGTCCTCCTCATCATCATCGTCAGAATCTTGTGAGCCATAAAGTGAACTCAACTTGTGCATCATCCGCGACAGCAACTTGCTCTTCTTCTTTTGGTGCTGCTTGAATTTCACCTGTCGCCTTTCAATCTTTCCTTGTCTCCTACTCAAGTCTTCTAACCTAGTCTTGATTCCCTTTTGCTCTTTCACTACATCATCCAAGGTCGGTGGTTGTTTGCTCGATGAGCCAGACCTAGTCGAAGTGCCTTCACCAGATGGACCTAAGGGGAGACCTCCAACAAGCTGTCGAATGTGGGTTTCAACACCATATATCTGCTGGGAAATGTGGCGCATGGTGTGAGGGCCTGACTGGAGTGGTCCCATGGGGTCATGAAATCCTGCTGTAGCTATGGGGTCGCCTACGGATCCCTCGGCCGAACCGTCAAACTGCCCAAACGAAGGAGATAGCACATCAATCCTTCTCTTCTTCTTCTTACTAGATGCCCCTCGGCGAAGCAATGGATAAATTGCTATGGCAGGGTCTTTCTCAACATCATTTGGGTCTGTAGGCACCTCAGCAGCATAGCACAATTGAGTGATCAATGAAGGGAAGAATAAGCTTCTAGTCCTTCCATTGCAAGCTTCCCCTATCTCATTCACAATGTGCTGGCCTACATTTACGGGCAAGCCATCCATAATGGCAGCAATCGTCCATGCCTTCTCAAGGGTCACTTCAGTGTCATTTCGAGCTGGCACAACCCTGGCACAGATAAGGGATAGCCAAGTCTTGGCTTCCCCAATGAACTCATGTGAATCAACCCCTTTGTGTACTCTTTCCCAAGTCGGCACCACCCCGCCATGAAGCTTTTCTATCAACTACTCTGCTCTTCTCTCTCTTCCAAGAGCTCGGTATACCTCATCATCAACATTTGGAAGCCCATAGTGTGCATTAATCACCTCGGGGAAAAAGTTGACCTGCTTGCCTCTAACAATAGTGAATACCTCCCCCTGGAAGTTAGTCCTCATGGCATTCGCTTAAAATTCACGAACTATTGTGTAGTTCGCCTTGACTGGTTCAGGAGCAAAGCATACCCATCTACTGTCGGTCAGTCTTTTGAAGAATTCCGGCAATTTGTCTTCAACAGTGTCCAAGCAAATGCCTCGTTCTTTGCATAATTCCTTTCACAATCAGCTGCCAAGAATCTTGTCGCATCAAAATACTCTTCCTCCGGAGCTGGGAGGGCATATTCTTGCACATTTTCAACATTTTTCGAGGCCATTTTGTGCACAAAGTACCTACAAATGGTAACCAGTTGTTAAACGCATGAACGAGTACTTTATGCACTGTATAATAATTCATTTAGGCCAAAGAAAAAGAGCAGAAAGCATTCGGGCAAAATTCTTCGAAGCTACTATTTTTGGCACTGCTGGGCTTAAAGCTATGCGATCGCATAGCACTGTGGCGATCGCATAGAGCAATTTCAAAGTCCCGTTTTATAGTTCTATGCGATCGCATAGTATTGTTGCGGTCGCATAGTGCAAATTTGTTTTTTTCAGTGCATTTTTTTGGCCTATGCGATCGCAGAACAGTCAATGCGATCGCATAGGGTTTTTCAGTTCTGCCCAGATTTTATTCTTTTGGACATTTTCACAAACATGTTGTAAGCCCAATTTTGTGTGCTCAATTTCAGATAATGGAGCCACAGATTTCAACCAAAATTTTCTTCAAAAGGATCACTCACTCTCAACCAAACTCACCCAGCAAGCAAACAACAATTTTAAGCATTAATTTGCAACTTAACACTTAAAATTTGTAAGAAATAATAACCAACCAACCATGGGTGATCTTCTATTTCTCAAATGACACCAAGACGAAGATGAAAGATTTAAGAGGAGAGCGAAGAAATCACATACCTTGAGGATTGAGATGAAAAATATGCAAGAATCTTGAAGAGTTTTGGCACTTTGAATTATTTGAGAGGTTAGGGATGAGGGGCCTATTGTGTTATGAGAAGGGGGAAATTGTTCCATTTTTTACAGCTTTTGGGAGTTTAAGTCATACCTGACACTATGCGATCGTGTGGTTGTGTTGCGATCGCATAGTGTAAAATTGTGGGCCCTGGCAGTTGACTGGTCAAACTTTGCGATCACATAGTACGTCTATGAACTACAACTATGCGATCGCGTAGCACTAATGCAATCGCATAGTGCAACAGTCTGCTGCACTGCAATTGTTTTCACCAGCTACTGGTTATTGCCATACAGGTCATGCCGACCCACTCAAATCAACTCCAAAAAATCTTAAACTTGGCAGATTAGTAACAAATAATGTTCTAAGCTATTCTAAAAAAGAAAATTTCAAAAATTACAAAAAATATGAAAAACGATGGGTTGCCTCCCACTAAGCGCCGCATTTAACGTCGTGGCACGACGCAAACAACATTACCACTTTTCTCGCCACTTGGATGATATGAATTGGGACCCTAGCTTGGAATCAAGCTTATGACCACGAGCGATGGGGGGTGGTAATTGGATGTTCGAGCCAATGCTAAAAAATTTCATTTTGCACTTCTTGGCTTTCAAGTGGGGAATGTCGTTTTGATTTCTTGCCTCCTCAAACTGTAAAATGTATGGCCAAAGTTGTTCTTCCTCGCACTCCTTCATTGATTCATGTGGTTCAACTCCCGTGCCTTCACTTTGCAATTCTTCTAAGTTGACATCCTCTTTTTCCCCCGGATTAGAGTCAACATCAAGCACATTAGCATTCACACAGGTTGACTCCAATTTTCTATTTTTGCCAGCATCAACAACACTCATTGAGTTTGTTGGCGGATGTTCATCCATTTGTGAGTGCAATCCTTGGAGTGCAAAATCATTTTGAAGACCAGTCTCCAAGAGATGTTCCAAGGCACTTTGCTCCTTGTTTCCTTCTTCAAGTAGACACTCAAACATGAGCTTGAACTCTCCACTTTGGACATGCTCCACTTCTTCCAATTCCATAGCCCTATAATTCTTACCAAAACAAGTAGAATCATCATAGTGGGGGCTTGGGGACGGGAGTAACAAATAAGCACAATCATCCCAATGACCATTTTGGAAACCACACTTATCACAAATACTCCACTCATGGGTTTGGAATTGTGCGCACAATCCACCCCCGGGAGAATTTAAACAATTTTGCCACGAGTGTGGTCCTCCACAGAAAGGACAAGGATCATCCAAATATGAACAACCACCATCCGACCAATTTTCATTATATGATGCCATTTTTTAAAATTAAGAAAATAAAAAAATAAAAAAGAAACAAACACTAAAAATAGACCAAAGGAAAGAAAGATAATTACACAAATATTCATAAGTTTGGACCAAAGCACTTTCGCTTGCTTCTCAAACAACCTATATTACGCCAAATTGTTCCCCGACAACGGCGCCATTTTTTGTAACGTCCAATTCCACCGCTAAAAAGCAATAGACACGGTCGTACGCAATATATTTACCCAACTATGAGTCGGGGTCGAATCCCACAGAGAACAATATGTAGGCGATTAGGAACGCAAGAAAATTATAGCTAGTCGCGCTAAACAACAACAACAACAACAACAACAACCCAGTATATTCCCACAAGGTGGGGTCTGGGGAGGGTAATATGTAGACAGGCCTTACCTCTACCCCAGAGGGCAGAGAGGATGTTTCCAATCGACCCTCAGCGCAAAAACCCTAAACCCTAAACCCTAAACCCTAAACCCTAAACCCTAAACCCTAAACCCTAAGCCCTAAACCTTAAACCCTAAACCCTAAACCCTAAACAGCAAAACACTTAAGATTTTGGGTTTTGAAAAATGTTTATGTCTAAATGCAAAAATGTAAACTAACCTAGAAAGCAAATAAAATGATCAATGGCTACAAGTATGAATGCATCGGGAATTACACTCAAGAAACGATCCAATGTATTTCACGATTTTACAAATATGAGCGAGTTTATGTTAATTAGCCACGGATAATAATTCTTAATTAGCTTCTTCCGAAGACTAACAAGACTTCCTAATTGAATTATCCCTAATCACAATTAGAAGATTAAGCACACCCGATAGGCTACAAGTAGTTCAATCCTATCCCTAGGTCGAATCTATAAAGTGAGGGTTAACGCCTCAAGTTCTTGTTAATTAATCTTTCCCAACCCCAAATTACCTTTCCCAAGATTAATTCGGAGTTAATGGGCGAGTCCTAGGGTTAGCTAATCCCTTTGGAATAATTAAAGAACAAGAATAATTAAAGTAACAATAACTCACTTCATAAATATATAAAAATCATTCAATACATAAGCACAACAAGGTATTTAATCCACACTTTAAATATGAATATTCCCATAAACAAGATTCAAGTGTTGGAAATAAATACTACACACTTAGATATACAATACAAAGCAAGGAAATGAAGAAATAAACATAAATGGGTAAGAAATCCTTAACCACAAGCTTTAATCTTCAAGACCCAAGTGTGTGTGTAAAACCCTAGCCTCCAAACTTGTTCTCTCTAAGCCAAAGAGTAAAAAGATGTTCCAAAAGTGAAGCAAATAATGAGAGATGCTGAGAGATGCCTCCCGTGTCTGTTTGGGCGAGTATATAATTGATTTGGGCTATAGATTTGTGAAATTCCAATTCTGCCTGGAACATCCCAGAAAATCTACTATGAGATCGCACATAGTCCATTGCGATCGCATAGAGCTGGTTTCTCAAACTATGCGATCGCATAAGGACCACTGCGTTCGCGTAGGCTTGTCGACTAGCAGCTGACCAGACCATCCTTTCTTCTGTGCATTCGCAATATGTTGATGCGTTCGCATAATATTCATTTCTTGTCATATGCGATCGCATATAACCTTTTGTGATCGCATAGAGTAATTAACTGGGCAGCGCAATTTGTCCATTTTTGCTTCATTTTGGCCTATTTTCACTTGGTTTCTTCACTATTACTTCTAAATTACATACCATCTCTAAAATAGAAGTAAATGGCATCAAATACACGAATTTATTGCTCAAACATAGCAAAAGTATCGATTTAAAGACAAGATTAGTCGGTAAAATACCAACTCATCAATAGCCACGCCTTGCCATGTCCTGCGACGTGCTGACACGTCCTGAAATGTGCTAAGGCCATGTCTTGAAACAACCTGACCCGTTCCATGCCCATGTCCTACCATATCCGGATACATCTTGTGTCCACATCCTGTAACATCTTGACACGTCTTCACATGCCCTAACATGTGCAATGGCCACGCCCTGACTTGTCCAGCAACGTCTTGATCCGTCCAGAAACGTTCCATGGCCATGTCTTGACACGTCCTAACCCGTTCCATGCCCTTGCCTAACCATGTCCTGTGACGTCTTGACACATCCTGTAGCGACGTCCAGAGACATCCTGACACATGCTGACCCATGCCATGGCCAAGCCCTGCCATGTCATGCGACATCCTAATACATCCTGAGACGTGACATGGCCATGTATTGACACATCATGACCCGTGCCATTCCCACGTCCTGCAATGTACTGACACATCCTGTGGCCACATCATACGACGTCTAGACATATCCTGACCCACGCCATGGCTATACCCTGCCATGTCCTACAACTTCTTGACACATCCTAAAATGTGCCATGGCTAAGTCCTAACAAGACCTGACCCATGCCATGCCCATGTTTTGCCATGTCCAAACATATTTGTGGCCACGTTCTGTGACTTCCTAACACGTCTTCACATATCCTGACCCGTGCCATGGCCATGCCCTGCCATATCCTATAACATCTTGACACGTCCTGAAACGTGTCGTTGCCATGTCCTGGTATGTCCTGACCCATGCTATGGCCACATCCTGCCATGTCTTGCAACATCTTAATACATCCTGTGGCCACATCCTGCGACATCCACACCCGTGCCATCGTCATGCCCTGTCATATCTTACGACATCCTGACACACCCTGAAACATGCCATGGCCATGCCTTCACATGTCCTGACCCATGCTATGCCCACGTCCTGCCATGTCCTGACACATCCTGTCGTCACATCCTGGCGCATCCTGACATGTGCCATGGCCTACTCCTGACACGTGACATGCCCACATCTTGCCATGTTATGTGACATCCTGACACATCCTGTGGCCATATCCTACGACGTTCTAACACGTCCTAACCCATACTATGGCCATGTCTTGACACGTCCTGACCCGTGCCATGCCCTTGCCTGCCATGTCCTGTGTTGTCTTGACTCGTCTTGTAGCTACATCCTCTAACGTCCTGACGCATCTTGTGGACACAGCTTGTGACATTCTGACACAATCTAACCCATGCCATGGCCACGCCCTGCCATGTCATGTGATATCGTGACATGTCGTGACATGTACCATGGCCATGTAGTGACACGTCCTTACTCGTGTCATGCCCTTATCCTCCTATGTCTTGTGACGTCCTGACCCGTGCCATGGCCATGCTCTACCATGTCCTGTGATATCTAGACACGTTCTGAAATGTGCCATGGCCATGTCTTGACACGTCTTGACCCATGTCATGCCCACGTCCTGCCATGTCCTGATACATCCTGTGGCTACGTCCTAACACAACCCGACCCATGCCATGGGCACGCCCTGCAATGTCCTGCAATGTTAAGATACATTCGGAAACATGCCTGGGCCATGTCCTAACAGGTCCTGACCCACACCATGCCCATATCTTGCCATGTCTTGTGACGTCCTGACACGTCCTGACCCATTCCATGGTCATGCCCTGTCATGTCCTGCGACGTCCTTAGATGTCCTGACACTTATTGAAACGTGCCATGTCCATGTCCTGACATGTCCTGACACATCATGTGGCCATGTCCTGCCATGTCCTAATACGTCCTGTGGCCATGTCCTGCAACATCCTGACATGTTCCATGGCCATGCCTATCATATCCTGCGACGTCCTGACACGTTCCATGGCCATGTGCTGACATATCCTGACCCTTGCCATGCCCACGTTCTTCCATATCCTAAAATGTCTTGTGGCCATGTCCTGCGATGTCTATACAAGTCCTTACCCATGCCATAGCCACACCCTACCATGTCCTATGATGTCCTGACACATCCTGTGGCCATGTACTGCAATGTCCTGACATGTCATGTGGCTTTGTCCTATGACGTCCTAACCCGTCTTTACCTGTGCCACATACACGCCTGCCATGTCCTGTGAAGTCCTGACACGTCCTGACATGTGCCATGGCCATGTCCTAACACATCCTGACCCGTGCAATACCTACATCCTGCCATGTCTTGTGACGTCTTGACACATCCTATGGCCACGTCCTGCGATGTCTTGACATGTCCTGACCCATGCCATGGCCACACCCTACCATGTCTTGTGACATCCTGACACGTCCTGAAACGTGCTATAGCCCTATCCTGACACGTCCTGACCCTTGCCATGCCCATATCCAGCCATGCCTGACACGTCATGTGGCCACGTCCTCGAGGTCCTGACACGTCCTGACCCGTGCCATGGTCACGCCCTTCCCTGTCCTGCAATATCTTGACACATCCTGACACGTGCTATGGCCATATGTTGACACGTCCTGACCCGTGCCATGCCCACATCCTGCCATATCCTAACACGTCCTGTGGCCACGTCCTACGACATCCTAAAATGTCCTTACTCGTGCCAGAGCCATGCCTTACCATGACCCGCAACGTCCTGACACATGCCATGGCTATTTCCTAACACGTCCTAACCCGTGCCATGCCCACGTCCTACCATGTCCTAACACGTCCTACGATGTCCTGCGACGTCTTCAAATGTCCTAACCTGTGCTATGGCCACGACTTGCCATGCCCTGTGATGTCCTGACACGTCGTGAAATGTGCCAAGGACATTCCCTGACACGACCTAACCCATTCCATGCCCATGTCCTGCAATGTCCTGACACGTCTTGCGGCCACGTCCTGCAACGTCCTGACACGTCTTGACACGTCCTAACATATGCCATGGCCATGCCCTGCTATGTCCTTGAACGTCCTGACCCATCCTGAAACTTTCCATGGCTATGTTTTGACACGTCCAGACCCATTCCATGCCTCTGTCCAGCCATGTCCTCTGACGTCCTGACACGTCCTAACACATGCTGACCAATGCCATGGCCATGCCCATCCATGTAATGTGACATCCCGATACATCCTGGAAAAGGCCATGGCCATGACCATGCATGTAATGTGATAACCTGATACATCCTAAAACAGGCCATGGCCATGTCCTGACACATTATGACCAGTGTTATTCCCACATCCTGCCAAGTCCTGACACGTCTTGTGGCCACATCCTGCGCCGTCCAGGCACATCCTGACTCATGCCGTGGCCACACCTTTCCATGTCCGGCGACATCCTGACACATCCTAAAATGTGCCATGGCTAAGTCCTGACACGACCTGACCCATGCCATTCCCATGTCCTGCCATGTCTCGACACATCTTCTGGCCACATCCTGTGACGTCCTAACACATTTTGACACATCCTGACTCATGCCATGGCCATGCCCTTCCATGTCCTACAACATCCTGACATGTCCTAAAATGTGCCATGGCCGTGTCCGAACACGTCCTGAGTCAAGCCATGCCCACGTCCTGCCATGTCCTAACACATCCAGTGGTCACGTCCTAACCTGTGCCATGGGCACACCCTGCCATGTCCTGCAACGTCTTGACACATCTGGAAATGTGCCATGGCCATGTCCTGACATGTCCTGACCCATGTCATGCCCACAACCTTCCATGTCCTACGATGTCTTGACACGTCATGACCCATGCCATGGCCACACCCTGCCATGTCCTGCGACGTCCTGACACGTCCTTAAACATGCCATGGCCATGTCCTTACCTGTGCCATGCGCACGTCCTTCCATGTCCTGACACATCCTGTGGTCACGTGCTGCAATGTCCTGACACATCCCTACCCATGACACGACCATGCCCTGCCATGTCTTGCAATATCGTGACACGACCTGACACATGCCATGGACATGTGCTGACACGTCCTGACCCGTGCTATGCCCACATCCTGACATGTCCTGCGTTGTCCTGACTCATCCAAACATATGCCATGGCCATGTCTTGACACGTCTTGACCTGTGTCGTGCCCATGTATTTCCATGTCCTGCGACATCTTAACATGTCCTGTGGCCACGTCTTTCAATGTCCAAACACATCCTGTTGCCACGTTTTATGACGTCCTGACATGTCCTTACCCGTTCCACAGCCACGACCTTCCTTTTCCTCCGCTATCCTGACATGTCTAGACATATTCTATCGCCATGCTCTGACACGTCCTGACTTGTGCCATGCCCAATTATTTCCATGTCCTGCGATATCCTGACACATTCTGTAGCCACGCCCCGTGATGTACAGACATGTCTTGACCCGTTCCATGGCCATGCCCTACCATGTCTTGTGACATTGTGACTCGTCCTAAAACGTGCCATGGCCATGTCCTGACACATCCTGACCCGTTCCATGCGCTCATCCTACCATGTCCTGACATGTCCTATAGCCACGTCCTCGACGTCCTTACACGTCCCGACCCGTGCCATGGTCATGCCCTACCATGTCCTGCGATGTCCTGACACATCCTGACACGTGCCATGGCCATGTGCTGACATGTCCTGACTAGTGCCATGCCCATATCCTGCCATGTCATGACACGTCTTGCAATATCCTTACACGTCCTTACCCGTACCATAATTACGCCCTGTCATGTCCTGCGACAGCCTAATATGTCCTGAAACATTCCATGGACATGTCTTGACACGTCCTAAAATGTGCCATGGCCATGTCCTGACACGTCTTGTCCCATACCATGCCCACACCTTGCCATGTCCTGACATGCCCACGTCCTCAGCGTCCTGACATGTCCTGACCCGTGCCATGGTAATAACCTTCCATGTCCTGCGATGTCGTTCCACGTCTTGACACATCCCATGGCCATGTGTTGACACGTCCTGACCCGTGCCATACCCACATCTTGCCATGTCCTGACACGTATTGTGGCCACGTCCTGCGATGTCCTGACATGTGCTTACCCATGCCATAGCCATGCCCTGCCATGTCCTGCGACATCCTGACATGTCTTGACACATGCCATGGCCATGTCCTAACATTTCCTGACCCATCCTACGCCCGCGTCTTGCCATGTACTTCGACGTCCTGACACATCCTGTGGCCATATTGTGCAATGTCTTGATACGTCCTGTGGCCACGTCCTGCGACATCCTGACCCGTCATTACTCGTGCCATAGCCATGCCCTGCCATGTCCTAAAACGTCCTAACATGTACATGCCATGGCCATGTACTGACACATCCTGACCCATGCCATTACCATGTACTACCATGTCCTGCGACCACATCCTGCAATATCCTGACTCATCCTAAAATATGCCATGGCCACGTTCTACCATGTCCTGTGACGTCCTGACACGTCATATGGCCACATCGTGCGATATCCTGACCCTTCCGGACCCATGCCTTGGCCACAACCTACTATGTCTTGAGACATCCTAACACGTCCTGAAACGTGCTTTGGCCATGTCCTGACCAGTGCCATGTCTATATCCGGCCATGCCTGACACGCCCTATGGCCATGTCCTCGACATCCTGACCTGTGCCATGGTCATGCCTTTCCATGTCCTAAAACGTCTTGACACGTCCTAACATGTGCCATGGCCATGTGTTAACACGTCCTGACCCATGTCATGCCCACGTCCTGCCATGTCCTTGTGAGCACGTGATTTTTTCCCTCAGCAATTAAGTTCCAATATATATATATATATATATATATATATATATACAAAATGATTTTTGGTGTGTAATTGTGTGATTTATTTGAAATACTTGTGTTTTGTTTAAAAAAATAAAATTAAAATTAAAATTACAAAAGAAATCAATTAGAAAATATCATTAAAATGTGAAAATTTTGAAAAATCAAGAAAATACAAAAAATACCGGATAAATAAAAGAAAAATGGCTAAAATACCAGAAAATTAAGGAAAAATCAGGAAAAATAGAAAGTAAATGAAATATAACAGCTGAAAATAAATACAAAAAGGAATATAGAAAATACAAAAAGAAAATACAAGAAATAATTAAAATACAAGCTAAAATACAAAATATTTGGGCTACATAAATAAAGAAATACATATATATACATATATCAAGCCCAAGCACACCAGGCCGAAAAATAAGCCTGGTCTGCCCAGACTCGTGACCAAACAACGTGGTAGTAGAAAAACAAATATCAACCGTTGATGAATTAAATCAAACGGACCAGATGAGGCGGTTACTTCACAAATCAAACGACGTCGTGTAAAGAATTGATCTTAGTCGTTCAATACAATTGATCAAACGGATGAGACAATGTCTCGTTAAAACCCAAAGATGTGGTACAGAAGAAATAATCAGAGCCGTCCATGCTTAATATCTAACGGACATGAGGAAGTCTTTCATTTAAACAAATAACAACGTTTTAAGAGTAAAGGATTCTGGTCGTTGATCTTAACTAATCCAAGGGCCAGGAATCCACAAGACACAGCTGGTGTAAATACTCCCATCTCCCGTTCATTTTAACTACATACACACATATATAAGCCTATATAGAAACTCTAGCCGCCTCTCAGAGACATCTCTTCTTCTTCCTCTGGTCTCCCATGGAGACTTGCCGGCAAACCTGCCTCAGCCACCTTCTCCAGCTCAAGCAAGCCTCCAATACCCAATCCCTCACACACCAACTCCTCAAACCACCATGAAACCCCATCAAAACTAAAAACCCTTTATTCTTGAAACTCCAGTCGCCGGAACCCTAGCTGGCGCCCTCACTAAGTATGAATCAGGGCTTGAGATTAACACCCTAAGACCACTTTGAGGTGATCTATCACCCCATCTAAGTAGTTAGTCTCCAATATCCATGTAACGTCTCGAATATAAGAAAAAGACTCATCGTAACCCTACTCCGGCGAGTACCCAAAAACAACCCTACCCCCCAAACTACTATACTAAGCTCCCAGACCACCCCATATACACCAAAGATCAAATCAAAAGCCCCATCTGAAAAGTCCAACACTCAGAAGACCAAACGTCTTAAGAGTTCTGAAAAATGAAAAGAAAGAGAGAACAAAAGAAAGAAAGAAGAAAGAAGAAAAGAAAGAAAGAAAAATAAAATAAAAGGGAAAAAGCCTGAAAAACCCCATCCATGCTTCTATTTGTTGTTTGCTGTTCTAAAAATATTTTCTTGGCATGTCTGTTATATTTTTTTGAACTTGTCTCTTCTGCATGCTTAGAGAATAAGAATATATCTTTGTTTATGTGAATCTTACGCATGCCTAAGTCTGTTATAGTGTTCTTAGGGCTTTTAGGTTTAACCACGCATGAATCATGTGTTAATAAGCATGTTGTATGTGTTTGTTCATCATGCTGTGTCTAAAATTGAGTTTTGGTTAGTTGGAATTCAACCATTATCAAACATCTCCTAAGAGTTCTGATTCATTGAAAATTAATTTTCGATTAAGGTTATATGTGCAAAATAACATAAAACGGGCTATATTTATAACTTGATTCGTGTTTGAGTTCATTCTGAACCTTTAAATGCTTTTAATAACTTGGGTCATGAGTGTAAAGGTCTTGTGGCTCTTTCTGAAAGATAAATCTGGTTATGGAATGGCCATACTGTTGATTAATTGACTGTATTTCTATCAAGTGGCTACCTCTATTGTTGAGTGGTGATACTGATTAAATGGCTATTTCTGGAAACTATCTCTATTTGATGAGTGGCTGTACTTTTACTAAAAGGATATGTTGTAAATAGTGGTCATATTGTAATAATGGTGATTGGGTTCTGATAAATGTTGGTTAATAATGAAATGGTTTGGGGTCTGAATTGGCTAAGTCTTAAAATATCTGTAATCAGTTGTTTCTTATTAAATAACTCTCAACCCTAGTTCTGCCAGATCTTAGTAGGTCGGGTAGTTTGGAATAAATACAAAGGGTATAAAAGGAATAGTAAATGGCATTCCTGAAGATTTAATATAGCCTATAAGGCTAAAAATGACTTTAGTGCCTAGCATTTCTGCAATTACATACAAAATAAAGGGCAAACTAAGTAGAATTAAAAGGCATTTGTGTAACAAACCATAGCAAGTGAGGGTAATTTGGTAAAATATACCTAATAGAACCCTATAGAATTGCCTAGAACCTTCTAGCAGGGGTTCTAAGGCATTTCGACATAGTCTTATTAGACTACACTATAAATAATTGAAAAGAATAAGGGGAGGAAATAAAATTAACTTATTTGAATTTCCCCCCAATTCCCCCTAAAATCAATCTATAAATAGGCTATTAGTAAGCCTGAAAAAGGGGTTACAACCTGAGGTTAGAAAATTCTGGGTTACAGGGGCTGGAATTCTGAAAGCATCTTCGCGGTTAAGAAGTTAAAAAAAGGATTCCACATATTATAGCTCTTAGCTGATTAACTTGGGTGTTGACTTGGGAACTTCTGTGAGGTCAACTCTTCTTCAATTCATCTTGACTTTGCTGCATTCCTTGATTTTACTTTGTTGATTTGGTGGATTCTATATTTGGGATTTTGTTAGCTGCCTTACTGTGATCAACTTGTCTCGTTGTTGTTGTTGTTTTGCTGCTATTAGTTGCAGATTATTCTTCTTCTCCAAAGCCCTAGACTCATAGACTTGTTTTTAATCAGGTACACTTCTACTTCTGGAGATTGTAATCGAGATTATGATGAAGAAATGAAGCTTGATTAATTTTTGATGATGTCATTTTGTTTCTTCTATCATAGTTGTAGTACATTTGTAGATTCCTTTGTAATTCATTAGGAACGGTTGCAATAATTAACAAATATGTGGATCTAACATAGATTAGAGTAAGAGTAGATAATGCTGTAGTTAGATATAAATTAGTGATTAAATATAGTAAAACGTAAATCAAAACTAAAACAGTCTAATACAAAACTAATACACTTAGATAAATAGGTATAATTCTAAAATTGGACGTATAAACTAGAATCTAGCCATTTTTGTTAGTTACAACTCTGAATCAGGATCGATTTAATCTAAAAAAAATAATAAATAGTCTAGCAGTTCAAAATATATTATCGCCTACCTTCAAAATGATTTATATACAGATTTTCTTTTAGATGTTTGTTATTGTTATCAACTCAAGCATGTCTAGTCAATGTTACAATTTTGTTTTCCTTTTAGTTAAATAAGTGACAAATGATCGTGCAAGCTAGTATCACAATAATTATCTGAATATCAAAACCTACCATATAGTAAAACAACACTGATACGAATTACTGTGCTAGAATTTTAATTAGCTGTTAAATTTTGAAATTAGTAGTGATCAAAATGTCATTTGGTATCGTCTCAAATTATTATGTAGTAATGTTGAATAATAATTGTTCAAGTGTTGTTGTTGAAATAATAATTCATTTTTGCTTATATAGTCTGGGCCTAGTTGTGTATAAAGGCCCAGATCTGGTTAATATGATACATGTAATCTCAAGTAGTAACAGTAGCATACATTGGGCTATAGATGCCCATCTGTTCCAGTAGGGACTGTTAAAGTAGTCCAAAGTCCAGGCCCAGTAGTAAATAAATGGCCTGGACCTTGATATCATAGTCTAAAAATAACACAAAAACAAGATGCAAATTATGAAGAAAAAACAGAATAGAAAAACATTGTATACGACTAAGTTTGGACTTTAAAAATAAAGGATGAGCCTCGTCTTGAAGATGAAAAGATATATGGGGCCCCCAAATAGATTTCAATATAAAATGTTAGATTTGGAAGGACCGTTTAGAAAATATCATGCTATTTCCTAAGAGATAATAAGACGTAGATGATATAGGCACGATTTGTAATAAATATACATTCCTATTACGGGTGCATATTTTATGTGACCCAAATATCAAATCTCGGCGAAGCTGAAATGCATTAAAATCACAGGCGTACTGGTTGCGGTGTGACTTGAAATGTTTTTTGTGACATCGCAAGTCTTTAAAAATAACAAAGCGGGACATTAAAAAATATTTGTAAAAGCATATAAATAAATCAGATAAGACAAATACATCAGTTGAGCGACCATGCTAGAACCACGGAATCCGGGAGTGCCTAACACCTTCTCCTAGGTTAACAAAATTCTTTATCCGGATTTCTAGTTTTGCGGACAGTTAAAACAGAGTTAAAATTTCCTCGGATTCGAGATTCAATCGGTGACTTGGGACACCATTATCTTCCCAAGTGGCAACACTGAAATTTAAATAAATCTCATTCTGATTGTCCTTAGAGTGGAAAAACTCCTTCCCTGTTATTATTATTATATCCCTTCTTGGGGTGTATGAGTAAATAGCGGGGTATACTTATCTAAAAAGTACTAAAAAGGGAGGTGTGATAGCTTTGGCGACTCTGCTAGGGATAAGCAACCCAGAACTTCGGTTCAGGGTTTAAGAATTCGAGCTCGATTAAATTGCTGTTTTGATTATTTGATTTCATTATATGCTTTGATCAATGTGCTACATGTTACCGCTTTGATATTACGTGAACTATATATAAAATTGTGCCGAAAACCCTTCTCTTCTTACCTTCGGGGATGTGCTTACTGGTTGAGACTCCCCTTTCTGTTAAGTCAAAAACCAATAAGAAAAATACAGGCCGGAAAGGTTACAAAGCCGGACGATCTCGCGGGTCCCCGGTACGTAGCCCCCTCCTCGATCCGAGTTTTCTACTCGGGTACACAATCTAGTACCATGAAAAATCAGGATATTGGGCCTAGATTTAGGATGTTTATTTGCATCATATCTGACTTAGGGGACTCAACACAGGGGTTGGGTCCGTCTAGGACAGGTGACCCGAAAATCAAAGACCGAGCATATTATATGTTGCATTTATTTTTCCTAGATTATTATGCTGACCGTCTAAATTCCTGAAAACAAAAATAGAGAAAATTTTAGTATAGAAAATACCAAAATTTTGACGAAACGCTGTCGAAAGTATGAAAAGAAAGTTTGAAAATAGGCGGAACAAATTTTTCGTTGAAATAATTGGTCGTAAAACAATTTGAACGAACTACGCAGGTTTGATTCTCACCACTAGGGGAGATACGTAGGCAACCCTCATCTGGTCCAACCACCCTTTTAAAAAAATAACCAAAAAATGTCGAATTTTAGTTTTCAATAAATCAAAGTGATGTTGTTTTTGAAAATAGCCGAATGTTCCGAAAGGACACCGGAAGGCTGTTAGTGCAAAAATGGCCACTTTAAATTCATTTCTTTTTCTTTTTGAATAATAATAATAGCCTTGAAATTTTCAAATGAAATATGGAAAGGTTAACTCTTTCAAAATAATGAAAAATTGTCTTTGAAAAAGATTTTCCTTTTTGAATAAATCACCTTTAATTAATGTAGAGGATGAGCACAACACAAAATGAACTCTTTGCACTAATGAACAAAATCCCTTTGGAGTTGCGATTATGGTGGAGTGATCTAGGCCAAGAAGGACAAGATTGGGTCAACAAATATTTGAAAGATCTTACTGGGCTGTTGAACATAGTACCTGAGGGCGATATTATCCGAGCTCTAGTTGCTTGCTGGGATCCCGCACACAACGTGCTCCACTTCTCAGATTTTGAGCTCCCTTTGACTTTGGAGGAAATTGCTAATTACATCGGGAAAGGCAAGGTTCCCCTAAAAGACAAATATTCGATGGATCCAAGGGCTATTATAGTGCATAGATTCCTCGACTTCTTAAAGATTGCCAGAAATGTTCACATGAAGACTTGGTTCACGGGGTTCTGTACTATGAACTTTATATACCGCAGATATGGCCAAGTTGGGGGATTCAATTATCCAACAAACAAACTCTGCAGCAAAGCGAACCAGAACAAGTGGGAGGAACACAGGCGTTTTGCCTTTATGGTAGCCTCTTTTGGATTGATCATATTCCTGAGGAAAGATGGAAATATTGACATTAGAGTCGTCGGAAATGCCAGTACTCTCCTTATGCAAGAGAATAATACGTTAGCACCAATGATAGTGGCCGATATCCTCCGTGTTCTCACAGCCTGCAAAGCAGGACAAGATTTCTTCGAGGGGTGTATTTTACTTCTTCAAATGTGGATGATAGATCATTTATGCCGCCACCCTCAGTTTTCAAGATATGGATCGTCTGAAAAGACAAGTATTGAAGAATTCTAAATGAGGACAAAAGAGGCCAAGTTGCCAGAAGGATCAAAAGGTTAGATCACATATTTGCGATAACTGACTGCTAGCCAGATATATTGGGCATATGTATGGTTGCCCCTCAATGAAGTTATATATATGCTAGCAGATGGGTCGTATTTTCTATTAATGGATCTCAAGAGCATCCATCCTTATGCGCCATACCGGGTATCAAGGCAACTCGGAAGATATCAGGTTGTGCCAAAAGATGGGGACCTTAGCCTTCAAGCAATGGGAATCACTCCTGATGGGCAATTCCCAGAAGCAAAAGTTAGGCAAATATGGAATGAATGCCAATGCTTGAGAATAGACACTTGTGTGAGAGATCGGACTAGAGGAGAAGTATCACCGTGATATTCCACATGCTACCGGAGAGATGTTGAGCATGAGAGACCGATAAAGAGGCCTCATATTCAAGAGTTTATCGAGCAGTCTAAGGAACAAAAAGATTGGATGGCCAAGGAAAATGAATATCGAGCCAGAATCAACATGTTGGAAAAAAAATATCAGGACCTCAAATTAGAAAGCAGCCTACAAGCAGCAGCCGATGAGGGTGAAAAGAAACAACTGAGAAAAGAAAATGAAACTTTGATGGCTCAAATAGTGAAAATGAGAACAACAACTGAAACTCCAGTTCGACTTGCCCGAGATGAGAAGTTAAAAGAAAATCTGCGGCGTAAAGTGAACAACTATAGCTTTGATCTAGATAAATCTGAGAAGGAATTAGTTATGGTTCAGAAACAATTGTCCAAGAACGCTGAAGAAAAAGCTCAGATGGTTCGACAGTTAAAAGATGAACATAATGTTGAAGTAGCCCTATTGAGGAAGAAGATCATTACAGCCGAGGTCAAAAGCAGTAAACAAACCAAAGAATTTGATGTAGAGAGAGAACATTGCTACATGGCCATGACTCGGTTAGAATTGGAGCTACAACAACTTCAAAAGAAGAACCAGCAAACCTTAGATGCTCGTGCCGAACAGATTGGTAGATTGCTTCCAGTAAAAGGGGTCATCAGGGAAAGAATTGTCAACATTGCTCAATACATCATGTGGAAATGCCAACTGTGCGAGGATATGTCTCAGTCGACATTTACCTCAGCAGCAATGATCTTTGTGAAACAAGTAATGACCGACCTGGACAAACTCCAAAGTGGATTAGCATATAGGCCAACGGTAAGACCGAACGATGTGTCGCGGGCACTAGGAGCTTTAATGTATTCATAGGGCATGCATTTTTGTATTTGTATTTTTATGCATTTTAAAAGTTTTTGTACAACATCATTTGTAATCGACATTTGATTATCAATGAAAATTCAAAAGAAATTGCCATCATTTTTCTTTTATATATGCAAATTGCTTGAGCGATAGGCAAAAGTATAGGATCGAAAAAACGAAAAGAAAAAGAGAGAGAGAGAGAGAGAGAGAGGAAAGAAAAAGGGAAAAGAATAAAAAGAAACAACAAAAGCAATGAAATAAAGAAAGAAAAACAAAAAGTGGAAAAGAAAATTGGCGGGTCAAAAAGAAGAATAATGCCGGGATGATGCATAATTACTAGGACAAAGTTGTGTTTTTAGAACTTGTGATGTTTATCCATTATGATCTAAATTTTAACAAGTTTTTCTTGTTGATGAGTATCGGATAAATAGTTATCAACTGACATTCTGGCATATCAAACTACAACACTCGCTCTAAAAACATGACAAAAGCGGTAACCCAAGAAATTGAGCCTACAATCATGGATCACGTACAAGAGGAGGAAGTTATGGATGTAACTAGCATGAAAGAAGAGATGTATAAGTTAAAATAGCAGATGTCGGAAATGTACCAGGCTTGGTCATGGGGGCAACCCTTACCTTCTTACCTAGCTAACCCCACATATATTCCTCCCTCGAACCCAAACCAAGAACCACCCATCATGAATTCATCTCCTACATATCCTGCTTACCCGCACTATTACACCAATACATAATAAGCACCACCACACCTGCCTAAACAAGCTCCACCACTACCACCCCGGACCGCTCCTGTGTATGTGGCACCGCCACCAGTCAGTTTACATAAATCCTCTAGCGAGCCTGTATTTCAAGTTCAGGATAATCATTACTTCATAATGGCTCAAATCTTTACTAATTTCCTCCAATACTTCCTCATCCTTGTATTCCACTTCATGTTCGTTTTTAATTTCCTATATAACTATCCGATTATAAAGACAAGACCGAAAATCCTTCATGCATGACATATCAATGGAATCAGCAAATATTGAACTATACAAAAAGAAGAAAAATAAAATAAGGTAAAAATGGAGGAAGAAAAGAAATTGCATTTCATTGAATTTTTGAAAGGTAACAAGAGTTGGATACATTTGACTTGATGGGATATGGGATTACAATTTTAAAACAAGACAATTTTGGGAATGAAATATTAAAAGCTAACTACCACAACTCCCTCCTCGATCGAAAGAGGAGTAGCTTCCTAGTTATTTAGCATAGTGTGGGGTCCAAAAAATTGAACGTCCATTTTGCTTCTTCCTTCGCCCATCTCCATCACATTAACGTCTTCGAATAACCTTTCAAACCTTGCTAGAAGCTCTTCATCCAGTTTTATCTCCGCACGGTTTGGCATGACAGTTGCCAGACGTCTCTGTGTACCAGGCTTGACAAAGGAGTTGGATAATTTTGGGATAGGTTTGGGGAGGGACTACCCTTTATTTTTCAACTTCTTAGCTCTTTATATATCAGCAATGGTTGGTTTAAAACTAAAGCCAAAAGTATCAGTAATGCCGGGAAGGTGAATTGGCTGTATTATACCCTGTAAGGTAGCTCCTAAACCCTTTCCTGGAGAAACCCCATTCTGTATCATCTCTTTGGCGACCATAACCGCTGTAGGGGCCACCGTGGGTACTGGCATTTTTTCTCCTTCAAAAATTTTATTCACAGTCACGGTGTCCATTACTTGGTACACCCATGGACCTTTATCTCCTTCAACTTCCTCAAATGGTGTAATAGCATTGCAAACATCGTCTTCCCCGTGCACTATTATATCTTGCTGCTCCCACTCAAATTTTACCATTTGATGCAAAGAAGATGGTACTGCTTTTGCAGCGTGGATCCATGGACGTCCCAATAAAAGGTTGTATGATACAGAGACATCTAGCACTTGAAACTCTATAGTGAAATCCACTGGTCCGATAGCAAGCTCTAGTATGATATCCCCCACGGTGTTGTTTCCACCTCCATCGAAACCCCTCACACATACACTATTTCTATGAATTCTCTTATGATTGACTTTCACCTTCCCTAGAGTTGACAATGGACAGATTTTGGCGCTTGATCCGTTGTCCACCAAAACACGAGTTACTACAAATTCTTCATATGTTACCATGAGGTATAGTGCTTTATTATGCTCAATTCCTTCTAGTGGCAACTCGCTATCCGAAAATGTTATCTTATATGTCTCAAAGATCTTGTTTGTGATTTTCTCCAGATGACATACCGAGATTTTCTCCAGTACGTGGGCTTCATTAAGAATCTTCATCGATTCTTTTCTATTTTCATCAGAATGAATTAGCATGGATAACAACGATATTTGCGCAGGCGTTTTCCTCAATTGTTCAACTATGGAGTAGTCTTGAGCTTTCATCTTGTTTAGAAATTCCTCAGCTTCTTCCTCAGTGATTGCTTTCTTCATATAAGCTGGGTTTTCTTTCACTACTTTCATCTTTCTCAAATCATCCGGGGAAAAAGCATCGCCTAGACCGAGTTAAACCATGAGTTTCAAAAATTTCCCCCTTAACTTCTTTCCGCTTATACATTACTGTCACCCTATCATAATTCCAAGGTACAACCTTAGTATTCACAACTGGCATCTGAACAATTGTTTTGATAACCACTGGCTCTATATAAGCCCCCTTCACAATCAGTATGGGTTTCACTCCAGGTACTATTACTTTCACGGGCCCAGGGTCAATCATCACCAATGGTTGTTTTGCTGGTAACTCACTTGACACTTTCTCACATTCAACTTTCTCCTTGACCTTGTTATTTGCTATAATTGTCATCACCATCTTAGAAGGTTTTCTGCAGCTTTCTCCCTATACTAGCTCTATTATATGTGTCTCATGAAGCGCTGGCAGAGGATTTTGCGTAATGTTGGGAGTCTCTGAAGCTTGCACCTCAATTCTCCTGAAGCCAATGAGTTCTTTTATTGCAGACTTTAAGTGCTAGCATTTCTCCATATCATGTCACGGTTCCCCAGAACAATATTCACAACGGACAGATTGGTCTAAATTTCTAGGTGGAGGGTTGGGAATTTTAGGTTCAATAGGGCTCAGCATCCCTAGTTCTCTCAATCGGTGAAAGAGACCGGTATATGATTCTCCCAGAGGAGTGAATGTTCTTTTCCTTTGAGCCATGTCACCTTTTACTTCAGGGTCAGGACAGAAGTTGGGTTGGTTTGGATTTCTGTTTGTATTTGATGGTGGATAGGCATTTTGTGCATGGTATACATTCTGAGGAGCTGGGGTACGCCATGAAGGTGGAGGCGGTGGGTAAGGTTGAGCATGTTGGACATAAAATTATGCACCGGTTGGGGATAATATGGTGGAGGTGGATTATATGGTGCTGGTGGATATGGTTGGTATGGGCGAGGTTGATGATGATATGGGTTGGGGCCCCAGGACCAAGATATACCTTCAATAACCGCCATTTCTTCCTTCTTCTTCTTTCCAATCAACCCTCCTGTTCCTGTCCGTATTGCTTGGTTTGTAGCCTTGACTGGCTGAGTAGTTCATAATCTTATTCGTCTTCAGACCTTCTTCCACAAAACTCCCCATCTTTACTACCTCATTAAAGGTTTTCCCGATTGTAGACACCAAATGACCGTAGTATGTCGGCTCTAAAGCTTGTAGGAAATAATCTACCATTTCACCTTCTTTCATTGGTGGATCCACACGTGCCGCATGTTCCCTCCATCTGAAACCATATTCTCGAAAACATTCTCCAGGCTTATTTTCCATCTTAGTCAATGACAATCTATCAGGGATAATTTCCAGATTATATTGGAAATAGTTTGCAAATGATTGAGCTAAATCATCCCAAATGAACCATCGGGTATGATCTTGACGAGTGTACCATTCCAATGCCGAGCCATTGAGGCTTTGACTGAAGTAGGCCATAAATAGTTCATCCTTTCCTCCTGCTCCATGCATTTTACTGCAGTATCCTCTCAGGTGGGCCACTGGATTACCATAGCCATCATACATGTAAAATTATTGCAATTTAAACCCGGCAGGTAGATGTACCTCAGGAAACAAACATAAGTCTTTGTATGCCACACTAACTTGGCCTCCCAGACCCTGCATATTACGAAACGACTGCTCAAGGCTCTTCATTTTCCGGGATATCTCCTCTTCTTCAGGGTTTCTAGCAGGTTTCTCCTCCTACGACATGTCGATGAGTGGGTTGTAAGAATCATGTTGCCTGAAGGTGGGTTTTGGCGGGTAAACCTAACTTAAATGAGACGTGTCACGACCCAAACCGATGGGTCGCGACGGGCACCCGGTACCTTATTTAACCGAGTAGCAACGTAACATATCTTTCTTATTATACTATTATGAGTAAATAAGCCAGAAACCCCGCCATGAGATAACAAGAATAAAACATAAGGGAATACTCAACATATGATGACCCAACATGATATACAAACTTATACATATGAAACACGGGCCTATAAGGCCGACATGACCATTTGTAAACTCAAAATGTAGGCCGACAAGGCCATACAAGTATCCATACACCTGACATCTGTCTACAAGCCTCTAAGAGTACATAAAATCATAAAGGTCGGGGCAGGGCCCTACTATACCAACCAATACATATCTTAAGCATACTGACCAAATAGAAAACTCCGGAGCAAGTGGAGTGCGCCAACACCTTCGCCGAGCTGATAGCCTAATAGGAGGATAATCAATCTATCAATCGGGACCTGCGGGCATGAAACACAGCGTCCCCAGGCAAAAGGGACGTCAGTATGAATAATGTACCGAGTATGTAAGGCAAGAAAGCATAAACAAGAATAGTAATGGAAAGAGAGATGGAGGAAATACAACCTGGAACATCTGAGTGCCTCTGGGGGCTACTGACATGAAATGCAAAATACATATATATACATATACCTTTAAAAACATTTGCCTCTGGGGGCATCATCATCATCATCATCATATCGTACCCGGCCTCAAAGAGGACTCGGTAAAAACGTACCCGGCCACGTGGAGCTCGGTAAACCCAACTGATCAGTGGTTGCACAATAGGTGTCGTACCCGGCCGACTATAGCGCGGCTCGGTAGAGTAAAATAGATACATATATATAATACATGCTCGACTCATGGAATCACGTTCTAAATCTTTCTGAGTGACGTAAGAACATTATGAACATACAATATGAACTTCACTAGGACTTATGGATCATACATACTTTCTTAGAATAACTTTGTATGTAAAGAACAACATGGACAACCTTAGTTGCTAGGAGTAGATTCATTATGAAATAGCATATTCATTTCATATTAGATCATGCCAAAAGAAAGAAGGAAATGCCTTAACATAACTTAACCATGGTGAGTCCTTAATACCTCTCAAGCAACTCTTCAAACAACTCAACTCAATCTACCATGGCATAAAGAGATTCAAAATCAGTGTTGAGCAAAGGCTAGTCTGAAACTTAAGCTAGTAGCTCGTCTACGTAAATTCGGGCAGCATCTCCCTTGTAACAAGGGCCTCCTCCAATACCATATACCAACAACAACAACAGCCATGGAAGTCCAGCAACCTATAAATATCAATAACAAGACACCATATAACAACAACAAGTCACAAGTACTTCACGACGAGCGGCAAGCTCCGGTTGGAATCCGTATAACCCATATCACCCCTTATAGACTTCTTACATTAATTTAAAACTATCATTAACGTGATTATGAAGTCATTCATCAATGATTCCATCGTTATACCAAATATTTATAACAAAGGAAACAATCCTCAACTCCAACTATCTTCAATTAGTAGCTTTATTCACTAGTTCATGTCTACTCTATCCATTTAACTTAATCAACATCAAGATAACCTTAAGCACATGAAAGAACACAATACACATACTTGCTAAAGCAACTTCAAGTCGAAATCCAAGTTATAAACAGCTTACAACAACCCTCAATAGCAATACAACACCATAGAAGTGACTTAAGCAAATCCAAGTATTATCTTGTAATTTAACATCCTAAAAACTTAACCAACATACAAGAAAGCTTAAGCACAATTAGTAGGCTGATATACTCACCTTATACAGCAGCAACAACTTGGAATTTCATCCAAATACAGCCCATAACAAACCTCAATGACAACATAACCTCAAAGAGGTGTTGTTCTTCAATAGAACTAAGTTTTGATGTTGAAATATGGTGTAATCACTTTGGAATCACTTCAAACCCTTGTGGAATCTGTTTATAAGGGTTAGGAGAAGGTTGGAGACGAAGTTGAGTTGAAAATAAGTGAAAAATAGGCGTCCAAATCGTTTAATAATTGAAGTAGGTCAACCACCGCCTAAGTGGGTCCCATTGGGAGCTGCCTGCGCGGTCTCGCGAAAACATGAATATCTTTCTACTCCGATGTCGTATTGACGAACGGTTTAATGCGTTGAAAACTAGACTCGTAGAGCTTCAATTTGATATGTAGATCATCCATTTATTCAAAGTATATTTGGAGAAAAGTGCATCTACATTTGGCCTAAATTTCAGGATATTATGAATGCAACTTGTGATGGCCTTTGCTAACTTTTGTTCCATAACTCGTTTGACTTAAAAAAATAACACACGACTATCATACGACTACAATAACTCATAACGTAACCTCCTCATCATGTTAATCACCATAGTATCACACCAAAAGAATATGTTATAACATTCAAAACTTGTCGATTTTCGACGGAACTTATTTTCTTCAATTTGTTTAGCGACTAAGCTTTCCAAACCTTTTGGTACTTGTCATTCATGATCTTAAGTATTTGTAACCTCCAAAGTAACATGATTAACTTACTTTATTTGCTTTCAAATATAATCTCATTTATGAGCTTACATCAATTGACTTACGACATACTCTCACTTATGAAAACTTGGGGTGTAACATCATTCCCCCCTTTGGAACATTCGTCCTCGAATGTTGACTAATGCATTTATCAATATCATAACCTTTAGCTCTGATGAATACTTGAATATTTTCCTTGACAGATAGGAAACTATTTTGTAAGTAATCCCAAAGGCCAGGATATTCCCCCCTTTAGGCCTCTTTCTCACACCACAACCTGTGGTCGGAATTCGTTTAATCTCGTAAATGCTTCTGTCATGCATCATGTACAACCGTGTATTTGTATGTGTGTCTATGCAACTTTTCTCTCCTTTTTCCTCTTGGTTTTTAGCCAATCTCTAGACCTTACTTTGTGGACATATACAGAACTATGACAAGTTGTCACTCTAGGCATCTATAGTTGTACTAAAGTTCTTCGCTTGGTACTTTGTCGAACTTACGACTATTGCTATACCTTGCTTCATATCCTCAGGTTTTTATGCTTATGTTTTTACTATATCTAGGTACGTCGTATTATATCCTAACTCTTACTTCGGTTTATTATTAACGAGGTCTGCCACTCGGCTCTGGGTTATTCATTCGCTGCTTGTCCTATATGTATAAATCTAAGTCCTTTAATGCATCCTCACTACTGTAAATCTTAATAATGACAGTCTAATCTCATCTCATACTTTCTGAATTTTGTCCATCCATTGTTGATTCATATCAATTTTAATCCATAATCCACCCCTGATAACTTAACCTTTTATGTAATATTGGTGCTAGGATTCATATTTTATTAGGGGATATCTTAATGATCAGATTGATCCATCTGGGGCGATACCCTGCTTTCATAACCGTATCTCACGGTATCCCAATGTGATTTACCTTGCGTGGATATTTTAATTCTGTCCAATTCATGAGACCCCTTTCTTTTATTTGTCAGATCATTACTCAATCGAAGGCTCATGGTATCAGTTATCACCTTAGCCTTTCATGGGCATTATGAAATATCCATGATACAATCTTCTAACAATTTAATCCTTTGTTTATGCCCTGGGTTCAATTCTTTATTCCAACTTATACCGGAGTCTTCTATGGCTGTATGATTGTTAATAGATATGCTGCCTGAATAATGTTCCAAAATCTTGAGTGTAATAATTCTTTCTTTCCATATTAGCTTTCTTTCAATGTAAGCTATTTCGTTTCCATGTTTTTCTGCCTCCTTGTTGCGTCCATACTTAGCTTATATTAGTGCCCACACTTGCCAAAGTTTTTATACTACTCATGATTTTGAATATTACTTTTAACTCTTATTTCCCGTTCATTTGCCATGGTAGGTGCCACTTTCCTTTGGAATTCTTACAATGTTGTTGCGAGATTGTTGTTACACGACTATTTCCTCTTTAGTTCATTGTGCTTAGGTTGGAGCATTCTTTCTTATCTCCTCGGCTAGTCTTTCATTATAGTACTTTGGGATAACCTTTGACTCTCGTAAAGTTGTGACCTTATTACGGACCTTTTTGATGTCCTTACTTGCCTATAATCATCTGTAGTTGCTTGCTTTCATGCCCCTGTGCTTGTATGGTTGCTTTTGAACTGATATTTTGACTGCCTTTCCAGTGGCTCTTTTTTTTACCCCCAAAACACTCATACGGTACCTTTAACTACATATATTCTCCGAAACTGAATTCTCCATGTTGGGTTCTACTATGTTTATCTTACACGATCTTATGATTCGTCTATAACCTCCTATTTTGCCATAACTGAGATCTTCTTGACCAATTACTAACTACTCGTTAGCCCATTCTCATATCAATATTCCTCGTAATCTTTCTTAGGTTAATTACTTTGTTTTAACTTATGTCTCGCACTGGCTCCTTATTAATTAATAACAGCTCCAGCAGGAACCTTTACTTCCTCTCCTTGATGTCGTGCTTGCAGAATATTCTTGAATGGTAGCGTATCTATATGATTTGGATAAGTGCCATCTCATTCCACTTTTATTTATCTCATTCTTCCTTTACCATTTCATAGTTACTAGAACCATTTAATTCTGACTTAATGCCAAATCACTCCATATTCCCCCCTTTATGGGTGTACTAAAAGTTGAAGCCACGAGGATCTAACTATAGATGTTTTACCTCTTCATCTTTGGCGTTGTTTCTCATCAATGGTCCTTACTTGCCTTGCGGCAATTCTGCTGTACCAAGGATGAAAAATTCCCTACTCGCGAGGGTGACACTTAGCGTAACTGGAACATACAGTCTCTTAAGGTTAACTTTGCTCACATTGCTTATTCTAGGAAAGCGTCTCCATAATGACTATTCTCTGCATTCATCGTGAATCTTCTTCTGTGGTCCATTTTATTACCGCTGGAATGAAATTTGAAATTCCCATGATGCCGAGTATATTCCAATCATTCAGTCCCTAATTCATATTTAGATTATCGTATTTAATAGTCCATACTGATTTTTGTTACTCTAGGGATTAACTCTCCCCTCTGGTAGTCGCGTTGGCGTCACGAACTTATTTCTCAAAATGAAGATATAACCTTATGGCCTATACTCTTTTGTTGTCCCAAGGCTTGTCACCTCTTGTATTTCCTTTCCCTTGACTATAAACTCTATAATATTGTCATTTTTTTTCTACTGTTGTCATTCATGTATTAGCTCTTACTCATAATGCTTCATTAACTCTCTTCTTATTTTCTTGCTAACATTTCTGTCAATCACTTTATTTTGAACACTCGAACAAAACAATCTTTTGCCTTTAGCTTCCATTTGTTCCATCCAGTGGCTCTTCAGGTTGCTTAATGCTCTCGCTTTAATAGGAACACGAGCCACACTAAGGTAATATGTATCAATTCAAGACTTATGGTGCATGTCTTTGTCGTACTCAAATCTGGCTACACTATTTTAAAGTGTACCATCTGGGTGTCTCACAAGGAGATCTATTAGCACATTTGCAATATCCTTCAGAAATGTCAACTGACACAAACAATTCCGCCATCCTATCTTCTTATACTACTTATATTAACCCCCATAGGGCATATCTTGAATGGGTGCGAGCAATTGTATATACCTCTGCTACTATTGAATATAACTCAAAAAGCTTATGTTCCTCTGCCTCAATTATAAACACTGTTAACCTTCATTAATTGGGCGCCTCGTACCCTTCTTTATCTTGCTTCTTTTGCTTGTTGAAACTTGTAGTTTTTAATCTCTCATTGTCTTTCACCATAAAGGTGGGTAGGCATTCTTGGCTTAAGGTTCCTTATCAAGAGGCTTACACCTTTCGCTACACCCAATGATCTGCTGAAGACCTCAAATTTACTTATCGTAGGCATTATACAAAATCCAGTTCCTTTGATTCAGCTCTTCCACAACTATATTTCTTGCACGACACACCCATAAACAAGACTCTACTAGACACGGCTTGTAGACCTCCTAGGACAGAACTGCTCTGATACCACTTTTGTCACGACCCAAACCGATGGGTCGCGACGGGTACCCGGTACCTTATTTAACCGAGTAGCAACGTAACATATCTTTCTTATTATACTATTATGAGTAAATAAGCCAGAAAACCCGCCATGAGATAACAAGAATAAAACATAAGGGAATACTCAACATATGATGACCCAACATGATATACAAACTTATACATATGAAACACGGGCCTATAAGGCCGACATGACCATTTGTAAACTCAAAATGTAGGCCGACAAGGCCATACAAGTATCCATACACCTGACATCTGTCTACAAGCCTATAAGAGTACATAAAATCATAAAGGTCGGGGCAGGGCCCCACTATACCAACCAATACATATCTTAAGCATACTGACCAAATAGACAACTCCGGAGCAAGTGGAGTGCGCCAACACCTTCACTGAGCTGATAGCCTAGTAGGAGGACAATCAACCTATCAATCGGGACCTGCGGGCATGAAACACAGCGTCCCCAGGCAAAAGGGACGTCAGTACGAATAATGTACCGAGTATGTAAGGCAAGAAAGCATAAACAAGAATAGTAATGTAAAGAGAGATTGAGGAAATACAACCTGGAACATCTGAGTGCCTCTGGGGGCTACTGACATGAAATGCACAATACATATATATACATATACCTTTAAAAACATTTGCCTCTGGGGGCATCATCATCATTATCATCATATCGTACCCGGCCTCAAAGAGGACTCGGTAAAAACGTACCCGGCCACGTGGAGCTCGGTAAACCCAACTGATTAGTGGTTGCACAATAGGTGCCGTACCCGGCCGACTATAGCGCGGCTCGGTAGAGTAAAATAGATACATATATATAATACATGCTCGACTCATGGAATCACGTTCTAAATCATTCTGAGTGACGTAAGAACATTATGGACATACAATATGAACTTCACTAGGACTTATGGATCATACATACTTTCTTAGAATAACTTTGCATGTAAAGAACAACATGGACAACCTTAGTTGCTAGGAGTAGATTCATTATGAAATAGCATATTCATTTAATATTAGATCATGCCAAAAGAAAGAAGGAAATGCCTTAACATACCTTAACCATGGTGAGTCCTTAATACCTCTCAAGCAACTCTTCAAACAACTCAACTCAATCTACCATGGCATAAAGAGATTCAAAATCAGTGTTGAGCAAAGGCTAGTCTGAAACTTAAGCTAGTAGCTCGTCTACGTAAATTCGGGCAGCATCTCCCTTGTAACAAGGGCCTCCTCCAATACCATATACCAACAACAACAACAGCCATGGAAATCCAGCAACCTATAAATATCAATAACAAGACACCATATAACAACAACAAGTCACAACTACTTCACGACGAGCGGAAAGCTCCGGTTGGAATCCGTATAACCCATATCATCCCTTATAGACTTCTTACATTAATTTAAAACTATCATTAACGTGATTATGAAGTCATTCATCAATGATTCCATCGTTATACCAAATATTTATAACAAAGAAACAATCCTCAACTCCAACTATCTTCAATTAGTAGTTTTATTCACTAGTTCATGTCTACTCTATCCATTTAACTTAATCAACATCAAGATAACCTTAAGCACATGAAAGAACACAATACACATACTTGCTAAAGCAACTTCAAGTCGAAATCCAAGTTATAAACAGCTTACAACAACCCTCAATAGCAATACAACACCATAGAAGTGACTTAAGCAAATCCAAGTATTATCTTGTAATTTAACATCCTAAAAACTTAACCAACATACAAGAAAGCTTAAGCACAATTAGTAGGCTGATATACTCACCTTATACAGCAGCAACAACATGGAATTTCATCCAAATACAGCCCATAACAATCCTCAATGATAACATAACCTCAAAGAGGTGTTGTTCTTCACTAGAACTAAGTTTTGATGTTGAAATATGGTGTAATCACTTTGGAATCACTTCAAACCCTTGTGGAATCTGTTTATAAGGGTTAGGAGAAGGTTGGAGACGAAGTTGAGTTGAAAATAAGTGAAAAATAGGCGTCCAAATCGTTTAATAATTGAAGTAGGTCAACCACCGCCTAAGTGGGTCCCATTGGGAGCTGCTTGCGCGGTCTCGCGAAAACATGAATATCTTTCTACTCCGAAGTTGTATTGACGAACGGTTTAATGCGTTGAAAACTAGACTCGTAGAGCTTCAATTGGATATGTAGATCATCCATTTATTCAAAGTATATTTGGAGAAAAGTGCATCTACATTTGGCCTAAATTTCAGCATATTATGAATGCAACTTGTGATGGCCTTTGCTAACTTTTGTTCCATAACTCGTTTGACTTAAAAAAATAACACACGACTATCATACGACTACAATAACTCATAAATTAACCTCCTCATCATGTTAATCACCATAGTCTCACACCAAAAGAATATGTTATAACATTCAAAACTTGTCGATTTTCGACGGATCTTATTTTATTCAATTTGTTTAGCGACTAAGCTTTCCAAACCTTTTGGTACTTGTCATTCATGATCTTAAGTATTTGTAACCTCCAAAGTAACATGATTAACTTACTTTATTTGCTTTAAAATATAATCTCATTTATGAGCTTACATCAATTGACTTTCGACATACTCTCACTTATGAAAACTTGGGGTGTAACAAGACGGAGTCTATAAATTTGGGCAGTGAGGAGAATGTCCGAGAAACAAAGATTAGTGTGCACTTAGAGACTTCACTCAAATAAGATTTGATCAAGTTGATACATGAGTACAAGGATATATTCGCTTGGTCTTATGATGATATGCCTGGGCTCAATACTGACCTGGTGGTACATAAATTGCCTATTTATCCAGAATACCGGCCGGTCAAGCAAAAGTTGAGAAAGTTTAAAACGGACATCAGTGTGAAAATAAAAGAACAAGTGAACAAGCAATTCGAAGCGAAGGTCATACGGGTCACTAAATATCCCAACTGGTTAGCCATTGTTGTGCCTGTTCCAAAAAAGGATGGAAAGACTAAGGTGTGTGTTGATTATCGAGACCTCAATAAAAGCTAGTCCACAGGATGATTTTCCATTACCAAATATCCACATATTAATCGAAAATTGTGCCAACCATGTGATTGGTTCTTTTGTGGATTGTTATACGGGTTATCATCAGATCCTGATGGATGAAGAAGATGCAGAAAAGACAGCTTATATCACGCCTTGGGGAACGTATTGTTACGGGGTGATGCCGTTTGGGTTGAAGAATGTCGGAGCTACATATATGAGGGCAATGACCACTATGTTTCATGACATTATACATCGAGAAATTGAAGTATATGTAGATGATGTTATTATCAAGTCCAAAAAGCAATGTGACCATGTCAAAGATTTAAGAAAGTTTTTCCAGAGGCTCCGAAGATATAATCTCAAACTCAATCCAGCAAAATGTACTTTTGGAGTGCCATCAGGAAAGTTATTGGGGTTCATAGTAAGTCGACGTGGCATTGAATTAGACCCGTCAAAGATAAAAGCAATCCAGAACATGCCTCCGCCGAAGAACAAGAAAGAGGTGATGAGTTTATTGGGCAGGTTGAATTATATTAGCAGATTTATTTCTCAGTTAACATCAACCTGTGAGCCCATTTTCAAATTATTTATGAAAGATATTGCGGTGAATTGGACTGATGAATGTCAAGAGGCATTTGATAAAATTAAAGAATATCTGACCAATCCTGCTGTGTTGGTTCCTCCAGAACCTGGAAGGCCCTTGATCCTTTATCTGACTGTATTGGATAATTATTTTGGCTGTGTACTGGGGCACCATGACGATACAGGGAAGAAAGAGCAAGCAATATATTATCTTAGTAAGAAGTTTACATCTTACGAGGAAAAATACACTCAGTTAGAGAGAACATGATGTGCTTTAACATGGGTTGCACAGAAGTTAAAACATTACTTGTCGGCTTATACTACTTATCTGATATCTCGGTTGGACCCACTGAAGTATATATCCAGATGCCTATCCCCACAGGAAGGCTTGCTAAATGGGAAATTCTACTTACAGAGTTTGATATCATTTATGTAACTCGCACTGGAATGAAGGCACAAGCAGTCGCTGACCATTTGGCAGAAAATCTAGTTGATGATGAGTATGAACCATTAAACACATATTTTCCTGATGAGGAGACAATGAATATTGAAGAATTGGAACAAGAAGACAAACCAGGCTGGAGAATGTACTTTGATGGGGCCGTCAACAGCAAAGGGGTCGGAATTGGAGTAGTACTCATCTCAGAAATTGGTCAGCATTATTCGGTTATCGCTCAGCTTCGATTTTTTTGTACTAATAATATGGCCGAGTATGAAACATGTATATTGGGATTGAGAATGGCAATAGACATGGGTGTTTAAGAGATTTTGGTCATGGGTGACTCGGATCTTTTGATACATCAGATTTAAGGAGAATGGGTGACAAGGGATTTGAAACTTATACCTTACCGACAGTGTCCACATGAACTATCTCAAAGGTTTCAGTCCATAGAGTTCAAGCATATCCCAAGAATGCACAGTGAAGTAGTAGATGCCTTAGCCACATTATCGTCCATGTTGCACCATCAAGACAAAGCTTATATAGATCCGGTACAGATACAAGTTCGTGATCAAAATGCTTATTGTTTCGTCGTGGAGGAAGAAGTTGTCGGTGAGCTGTAGTATCATGATATTAAAGAATATTTGAAAACAGGAGTATACCCAGTGCAAGCCACGGGAGACCAGAAAAGGGCTATAAGGAGACTAGCAAATGGATTTTTCTTCAGTGGAGGAGTTTTATACAAAAGAACCCCAGATTTGGGTCTACTGAGATGTATAGATGCACAACAAGCGGACACAATCATGGCTGAAATACATGCAGGAGCTTGCGGACCTCATATGAGTGGATATGTTTTTCCCAAGAAGATACTAAGAGTAGGATATTATTGGCTCACCATAGAGCGTGATTGCATTAGATATGTACGGAAATGCCACCAATGTTAGATACACAGAGATTTGATCCACTCCCCACCCTATGAGTTGCATACAATGTCAGCAGCATGGCCATTTGTTGCCTAGGCATGGATTTCATTAGCCCAATAGAGCCCGCAACATCTAATGGGCACAGGTTTATCTCGGTAGCAATTGATTATTTCACTAAATGGTTTGCGGTGAAGACATTTAAAGCAGTGACAAAGAAGGCTGTAGTGGACTTCGTACACACAAATATCATTTGTCGCTTTGGAATTCCTAAGGTGATAATCACAGACAATGGAGCAAATCTTAACAGTCACCTCATGGCAGAAGCATGTAAAAAGTTCAAAATCCTGCACCGTAACTCAACACCTTATCGGCCTAAATTGAGCAGTCGAGGCTGCGAATAAGAATATTAAGAAGATTCTCAGGAAGATGGTGGAAGAGTCAAGATAGTGGCATGAAAAATTACCATTTGCTCTCCTGGGTTATCGTACAACTGTACGTACTTCAATTGGCGCTACCCCTTATCCGTTGGTGTACGGGACAGAGGCAGTCATACCTGCAGAAATTGAAATACCTTCCCTCCGGATCATAGTTGAGGCTGAAATTGACGATGATGAATGGGTAAAATCTCGGCTAGAATAATTGAGCTTGGTCGATGAGAAAAGGTTAGTAGCAGTCTGTCACGGACAGTTATATTAGCGGAGGATGGCCAGAGCATACAACAAGAAAGTACGTCCACGGAAATTCGAAATTGGACAGTTGGTGCTAAGACGTATTTTACCACACTGGGCCGAAGCAAAAAGAAAGTTTGCACCTAATTGGCAAGGGCCATTCATGGTATCCCGGGTATTATCCAACGGAGCTTTATATTTAACAGATGTTGAAGGAAAATGTGTAGAGACTGCTATCAACTCCGATGAAGTCAAGAGATATTATGTATGATTCCTTTTTCATATGTAGAATTGTATTTGTCATAATTTTGAAATTAAAATGATGAAGGCATCTTTATTCTCTATACAAAAACCTTACCCATTGCTACCCCTTTTGAACCTTATTGTATTATTCTTTCATATCCCTCTCTCGGAATCATATATGAACAAGAAAATGAAAAGAAAAGAAAAGAGAATGAAGAAAAATGAAAATGAAGAAAAAATGAAAAAAAACATGATGAAAAAAAAATATATATATACACGAAAAAAATTGGGAAAAGTCAAATGACAGAAAACCTATGTTCCGAACTATGTTTTGACTTGATCCCGAAAGGGTACGTAGGCAGCCTCAATGAGGTTCAGTCATGGTACAAACAAAATCCAAAGATTCCCCAAATATTGAAACTAGGGCAGAAGTTATTTTTTATGATTCCTAGAGTTGTAAATATTTTTGAACCCTCGTTTAAGTTTTAAGCCTTTATACCTTTCTTTCTAAACCCATCCAAAAGCCACATTACAGTCCAAAGAAAGACCTTCTGATTAATTTCAAGTAAATGATGATACAATAAGAATAAGGAGAAACATGTCATTGGATAATACCCGGAAGTTTGGAAACAGAAAAAGAAATGAGAGTCTTATTGGTGAAAACCCTAACGGCCACCGTAAGGCGAATGTGAGATGAGAGAAAAATAAATAATGAGAGAGTCTTATTGGTGAAACCCCTAATGGGTACCATAAGGCGAATGTGAGAAAAGAGAAATAAAAATGAGAGTGTCTTATTGGTGAAAACCTTCATAGGCAACATAAGGCGAAAGTGACGAATATTTGCTGAAAGGGGAAAGAACAAAATAAGAAAGGTTTGGGTTGAAGGAAAGATGAAATTAAGACATCATTGATTTGATTGGACAGACTGGGTCGGATATTCAAATACATAGCATGGTCAAATGAATCAGCCTTCATACCAAGATAAGTTCTGTCTTTACTTCAAAATACCCTCACCCCCTGAAATTGCGGTCTTTGCATTTCATGTTACTTGTTCAAAACCAGTTGCCAGTTGAAAGCTAACTACCAAGTTCTCATGTTAGATGGCATAATAACACTGGGTCAAAGGAAAAGAGAGATAAAAATGCCGATCATAAATCCAAAAGGAAATAAAAGGAAAAAAAACAAAAAGAGAAAAGCAAAAGGGGATTACAAGAGAAAATTGAGAAAATCTGGTGATAAATTGCAAAGAAGAATGAAACAAGAAGAGGCGGACGATGGAAGCAAAGCCACCAAGAATGCCAGTTGCTAACCATCATTTTATAACTAATAAAATTGTTCACTTATCTAGACAGGGACAAAAGATTCAAATTCTCACTAATCACTTTAAAGTGAATGTGACCAATGTGGGAGAAAACATAAAAAAAGAAACAGCAATAAAGGAGAGAATCCGTAAGGGAAGATTCACTCAGTAATCAATAAGCTACCCGAACAGCAAGGGAGGTATAGTCTTTTTAAAATCCACACCCCAGTTATCAAACTGAGGGAATATTTTTTTGCATTTTCATTTTCATGCATCGGGCGCCCAGCTGGTTAACGAGGGAATACTTTTCAGTATTTTTATTTTCATGCATCAGGCGCCCAGCTGGTTAGCGAGGGAACATTTTTGAGCATTTTCATTTTCATGCATCAGGCGCCCACCTGGATAACGAGGGAATATTTTCTGCATTTACATTTTCATGCATCAGGCGCCCACACGGATAACAAGGGAATATTTTCAGCATTTACATTTTCATGCATCATGCGCCCACCTGGATACCAAGGGAATATTTTCTGCATTTTAATTTTCATGCATCAGTCGCCCACCTGGATAACGAGGGAATATTTTTCTGCATTTTCATTTTCATGCATCGGGCGCCCACCTGGATAACGAGGGAATATTTTTCTGCATTTTTTATTTTTGCATCAGCCGCCCTCCTGGATAACGAGGGAATATTTTTCTGCATTTACATTTTCATGCATCAGGCACCCACCTGGATAACGAGGGAATAATTTTCAGCAATTGAATTTCTGTTCAGGCGCCAACCTGTATAACAAGGGAATACTTTTCAGCATTTTAATTTCTGTTCAGGCGCCCACCTGTATAACAAGGGAATATTTTCTACATTTTAAAAGTTTTCCTAATAAAGCGTAACACCATAATACATTGAAAGCCCATACTGGGGCAGCGGAAAAAGTTTTCTTTGTTTTTGTAATTAACAGTTATCGACCTAGAAGCAAGAAGCACATTTTGAAGTCCCACAAATGGATGGAAGCAGTATATCAGAAGCAAGAAATAAGCAAAAATTCACAAAAAAAAAGAAGCATGCAAATAAAGAGCAACATGTGATATGGAAAAGCAAGACAATACAAGAAGACGAGACATAGATAGGATTTTCTTGTAATCCATAGATCATAGCTTAGAATAGCTTCTTTATTTTGTTTTATCTCGGTGTAATAAGGAGTTAGTTAGTGATTATAGTAGTAACAGCAGCAATAGCAAGTCCCTAGTAGTTTCAAACTACCAGACCTTCCCGAACTACGCTAACCTGATTCCTGTTTAGCCCAGGATATGTAGGCAACCTCTGAAGCAGTGTGCTGTCAAAAGTTTTTCAAAATGCTTCTTACTAAATATGTAAGCGGGCAAAAATCTCTCATTACTTCTCACTTATGTTTGCACAGAAACTCTTCGTGTTCCCGAACAAAGAGGGGCAGCTGTGAGCACGTGATTTTTGCCCTGGGCAATTAAGTTCCAATATATATATATATATATATATATACAAAAAAGATTTTTGATGTGTAATCGTGTAATTTAATTGAAATACTTATGTTATGTTTAAAAAATAAAATTTAATTAAAAATGACAAAAAAAAATCAATTAGAAAATATCATAAAAATGTGAAAATTCAGAAAAATCAAGAAAATACAAAAAATATCGGATAAATAAAAGAAAAATGGCAAAAATACCAGAAAATTAAGGAAAAATCAGGAAAAATAAAAAGTAAAGGAAATATAATAGCTGAAAATAAATATAAAAAGGAAAATATAAAATACAAAAAGAAAATACAAGAAATAATTAAAATACAAGCTAAAATACAAAATATTTGGGCTACATAAATAAAGAAATACATATATATACATATATCAAGCCCAAGCACATCAGGCCCAAAAATAAGCCTGGTCTGCCCAGAATCGTGACCAAATGGCGTTGTAATAGCAAAACAAATATCAACCATTGATGAATTAAATCAAACGGACCAGATGAGACGGTTACTTCACAAATAAAACGACGTCGTGTAAACAAATATCTTAGCCGTTCAATATGATTGATCAAACGGATGAGACACTGCCTCGTTAAAACCAAACGACGTAGTATAGAAGAAATAATCACAGCCGTCCAAGCTTAATATCTAACAGACAATAGGAAGTCTTTCATTTAAACAAACGACAGCGTTTTGAGAGTAAAGGATTCTAGCCGTTGATCTTGACTAATCCAAGGGCCAGGAATCCACAAGACACATGTGGTATAAATACTCCCATCTCCCATTCATTTTCACTACATACACACATATACAAACCTATATAGAAACCCTAGCTGCCTCTCCGAGACCTCTCTTCTTCTTCCTCTGGTCTCCGATGGAGACTTGCCGGCAAACCTGCCTCAGCCAGCTTCTCCGGCTCAGGCAAGCCTCCAATACCCAATCCCTAACACACCAACTCCTCAAACCACCATGAAACCCTAGCAAAACAAACCCCCCCCCCCCCCAAATTCTTGAAACTCCAGTCGCAGGAATCCTAGTCGGCGACCTCACTAAGTATGAATCAAGGCTTGAGATTAAAACCCTAAGACCATTTTGAGGTGATCTATCACACCATCTAGGTGGTTAGTCTCGAATATCCCTGTAACGTCTCGAATATAAGAAAAAGACTCGTTGGAACCCTACTCCGGCGAGTACCCAAAAACTACCCTACCCTCAAACTACTATACTAAGCTCTCAGACCACCCCATATACACCAAAGCTCAAATCAAAAGCCCCATCTGAAAATCCCAACACTCAGAAGACCAAAAATCTTCAAAGTTCTGAAAAATTAAAAGAAATAGAAAACAAAAGAAAGAAAGAAGAAAGAAGAAAAGAAAGAAAGACAACGAAAAGAAAAGGGAAAAAGCCTGAAAAAGCGAATTTCCCATCCCTGCTTCTATTTCTTGTTTGATGTTCTAAAAATGTTTTCTTGGCATGTCTGTTATATTTTTACGAACTTGTCTCTTCTTCATGCTTAAATAATAAGAATCTATCTTTGTTTGTGTGAATCTTACGCATGCCTAAGTCTGTTAAAGTATTCTTAGGGTTTTTTGCGTTAACCACGCATGAATCATGTGTTAATAAGCCTGTTGTATGTGTTTGTTCATCATGCTCTGTGTAAAATTGAGTTTTGGTTAGTTGGAATTCCACCATTATCAAACTTCTCCTCTGATTTCTGATTGATTGAAAATTAATTTGCGATTAAGGCTATATGTGCAAAATAACATAAAGCTGGCTATATTTGTAACTTGATTCGTGTGTGAGTTCATTCTGAACCTTTGAATGCTATTTATAACTTGGGTCATGAGTGTAAAGGTCTTGTTGCTATTTCTGAATGATAAGTTTAGTTATTGAGTGGCTATAATGTTGATTAATTGACTGTATTTCTATCAAGTGGCTATCTCTGTTGTTGAGTGGTTATACTGATTAAATGGCTATTTTTGAAAACTATCTCTGTTTGAGTGGTTTTACTTTTACTAAAAGGCTATGTTTTAAATAGTGGTCATATTATAATAATGGTGATTGGGTTCTGATAAATGCTGGTTAATAATGAAAGGTTTTGGGGTCTGAATTGGCTAAGTCTTAAAATATCTGTAATAAGTGGTTACTTATTAAATAACTCTCAACCCTAGTTCTTCCAGAACTTAGTAGGTCGGATAATTTGGAGAAAATACAAAGGGTATAAAAGGAATAGTAAATGGCATTCCTGAATATTTAATAGAGCCTATAAGGCTAAAATGACTTTAGTGCCTAGCATTTCTGCAATTACTTTCAAAATAAAGGGCAAACTGGGCAGAATTAAAAGGCATTTGTGTAACAAACCTTAGCAAGTGAGGGTAATTAGGTAAAATATACCGAATAGAACACTATAGAATTGCCTAGAACCTTCTAGCAGGGGTTCTAAGGCATTTCGACATAGTCTTATTAGACTACACTGTAAATAATTTAAACGAATAAGGGGAGGGAAATGAAATTAACTTATTTGAATTCCCCCCCCCCCCCAAATCCCCCAAAATCAGTCTATAAATAGGCTATTAGTGAGCCTGAAAAAGGGGTTACAACCTGAGGTTAGAAAATTATGTGTTACAGTGGTTGGAATTCTGAAAGCATATTTGGGGTTCAGAAGTTAAAAAAGGATTCCATATATTATAGCTCTTAGCTGATTAACTTGGGTGTTGACTTGGGAACTTCTACGGGGTCAACTCTTCTTCAAGTCATCTTGACTTTGCTGAATTCCTTGATTCTACTCGGTTGATTTGCTGGATTCTATATTTGGGATTTTTTGTTAGCTACCTTACTGTGATCAACTTGTCTCGTTGTTGTTGCTGTTTTGCTGCTATTAGTTGCTGATTATTCTTCTTCTCCAAAGCCCTAGACTCATAGACTTGTTTTGAATCAGGTACACTTCTAATTCTGGAGATAGTAATCAAGATTATGATGAAGAAATGAAGCTTTATTAATTTTTGACAATGTCATTTTGTTTCTTCTATCATAGCTGTAGTTAATTTGTAGATTCCTTTGTAATTCATTAGGAATGGTTGTAATAATTAACAACTCTGTGGTTCTGACCTAGTAGAGTAAGAGTAGAAAATGTTGTAGTTAGATATAAACTAGTGATTAAATATAGTTAAAACCTAAATCAAAACTAATACAGGCTAATACAAAACTAATACACTTAGATAAATAGGTATAATTCTAAAATTGGACGTATGACCTAGAATCTAGCTATTTTTGTTAGTTACAACTCTAAATCAGGATTGATTTAATCAAAAAAAAAAAGAGAATAAATAGTCTAGCAGTTCAAAATGTATTATCGCCTACCTTCAAAATGATTTATATACAGATTTATTTTTAGATGTTTGTGATTGTTATCAACTCAAGCATGTTTAGTCAATGTTACAATACTGTTTTCCTTTTAGTTAAATAAGTGACAAATGATCTTGCAAGCTAGTATCACAATAATTATCTAAATATGAGAACCTACCATATAGTAAAAAACATTGATATGAATTACTGTGCTAGAATTTTAATTAGGTGTTAAATTTTGAAATTAGTAGTGATCAAAATGTCATTTGGTATTGTCTGAAAATTATTAAGTAGTAATGTTGAATAATAATTGTTCAAGTGATGTTGTTGAAATAATAATTCATTTTTGCTTATATAGTCTAGGCCTAGTTGTGTATAAAGGCCTAGATCTGGTTAATATGATACCTGTAATCTCAAGTAGTAACAGTAGCATACATTGGGCTATAGATGCCCATCCGTTCCAGTATGGACTGTTAAAGTAGTCCAAAGTCCAGGCCCAGTAGTAAATAAATGGCCTGGACCCTGATATCATAGTATAAAAATAACACAAAAACAAGATGCAAATTAGGAAGAAAAAATAGAATAGAAAAACATAGTATACGACTAAGTTTGGACTTTAAAAATAAGGGATGAGCCTCGTCTTGAAGACGAAAAGATATACGGGGCCCCAAACAGATTTCAATATAAAATGCTAGATTCGGAAGGACCGTTTAGCAGATTTCACATTCTTTCCTAAAATATAATAAGACGTAGACGATATAGGCACGATTTGTAATAAATATACATTCCTAATATGGGTGCACATTTTATGTAACCAAAATTTCAATTCTCAGCGAAGCTGAAATGCATTAAAGTCATAGGCGTACTGGATGCGGTGTGACTCAAAATGTGTTTTCGTGACATCGCAAGTCTTTAAAAATAACAAAGCGGGACATTAAAAATCATTTGTAAAAGCATATGAAGAAATTAGATAAGAAAAATACAGCAGTTGAGCGACCGTGCTAGAACCACGAAATTCGGGAGTGCCTAACACCTTCTACCGGGTTAACAAAATTCCTTATTCGGATTTCTAGTTTTGTGGACTGTTAAAACAGAGTCATAATTACCTCATATTCGAGATTAAATCGGTGACTTGGGACATCATTATCTTCCCAAGTGATGACTCTGAAATTGAAATAAGTCCCGTTAAGATTGTCCTTAAAGTGGAAAACCTCCTTCCCTATTATTATTATTATATTCCTTTTTGGGGTATATTAGTAAATAGCGGGGTATACTTATCTAAAAAGAAGTAAAAAGGGGAGGTGTGAAAGTCCTGACACGTCCTGTGGCCACGTCATGCGACGTCCTGACATGTCCTTACCCGTGCCAGAGCCATGCCCTGCCATGACCTGCAATGTCCTGATACATGCCATGGCTATGTCCTGACACGTCCCTACCCGTGCCATGCCCACGTTCTACTATGTCTTAACATGTCTTGTGGCCACATCCTACGATGTCCTACGACGTTCTCACATGTCCTAACTGATTCTATGGCCACGCCCTGGCATGTCCGGTGATGTCCTAACAATGTGCCAAGGCCATGTCTTTACATGACCTGACCCGTTCCATGCCCACGTCCTGCCATGTCCTGAAACATCTTGTAGCCACTTCCTACAATATCCTGACACGTCTTGACACGTCCTAACTCGTGCCATGGCCATGCCTTTCCATATCCTGCAATGTCCTGACCCGTCCTAAAATGTGCCATGGCCATGTCCTGACACATCCTGACCCATTCCATGCCCCCATCCAGCCATGTCCTGCGACGTCCTTACACGTCCTGAGATGTCCTGACACATGCTGACCCATGCCATGGCCATGCCCTGCCATGTGATTTGATGTTCGGATATGTCCTGAAACAGGCCATGGCCATGTCCTAACACATCATGACCCGTTCAGTTCCCACGTCCTGTCATATCCTGACACTTCCTATGGCCACATCTTGTGACGTCTAGACACATCCTTACACTTGTCGTGTCCACGCCCTTTCATATCCTGCGACGTCCTAACACATCCTAAAATCTGCCATGGCTAAGTCCTGACATGACCAGACCCGTGCCATGCCCATGTCATGCCATGTCCCGACACATCTTGTGGCTACGTCCTGACACGTCTTGACACATCCTGACTCGTGCCATGGCGATGCCCTACCATGTCCTACGAAATCTTCACATGTCTTGAAATGTGCCATGGCCATGTCCCGACATGTCCTGACCCATGACATGCCAACGTCCTGCCATGTCCTGACACGTCCAGTGGTCACGTCCTGACGCGTGCCATGGCCACACCCTGGCATGTCCTGCAACATCCTGACACGTCTGAAACGTTTCATGGACATGTCCTGACACATCCTGACTCGTGACATGCCCCTGACCTGCTATGTCCTACGACGTCCTGACACGTCCTGTGGTCACATCCTGTAATCTTCTGACACGTCCTGGCCTATGCCATGGCCACGCCATGCCATGGCCTGCAACGTCCTGACACATCCTGAAACATGCCATGGCGATGTCCTAACCTGTGTCATGCCCACGTCTTTTCATGTCTTAACATGTCTTGATCCGTGCCACGACCACGCCGTGCCATGTCTTGCAACATCATGATACGTCCTGACACGTGCCATGGCCATGTGCTGACACGTCCTAACCCGTGCTATGCCCAAATCCTACCATGTCCTGACACGTCCCGTGGCCACATCCTGCAACGTCCTGACACGTCCTTACTTGTGCCATAGCGATGCCCTGCCATGTCCTGCATCGTCTTGACATATGCCATGTCCATGTCTTAACACGTCCTGACCCGTGCCATGTCCACTTCTTACCATATCCTGCGAAGTCCTAACACGTCCTATGGCCACGTCTTGCAATGTTCTAAGATGCCCCGTTGCCACGTCCTACGACGTCTTGACACGTCCTTACTCATGACATAGCCACGATCTTCCTTGTCCTACGCTGTCCTGACACGTCCTGACTTATGCCATGGCCATGTCCTGACACGTCCTGACCCCTGCCATGCCCAAATCTTGCCATGTCCTGCGATATCCTAACACGTCTTGTGGCCACGTCCTGTGATGTCCTCACATGACCTAACCCGTGCTATGGCCATGCCCTACCATGTCTTGTGACATTGTGACATGTCCTGAAATGTGTCATGGCCATGTCGTGACAAATCCTGACCCATGCCATGTCCTACCATGTCCTAATACGTCCTTACCCTTTCCATAATTATGCCCTGCCATGTTCTACGGTGTCCTAACCCAACCTGACATATGCCATGGCCATGTCCTGACACGTCCTGAAACTGTCCATGGCCATGTCCTAACACGTCTTGACCCATACCATGCCCACATCCTGCCATGTCCTGCCATGTCTTGACATACCCACGTCCGCAGCGTCCTGACATGTCCTGACTCGTGCCATGGTTAAGACCTGCCATGTCTTGCAACATCGTGCCACGTCTTGATACGTGCCATGGCCATGTGCTGACACTTCTTGACTTGTTCCATGCCCACGTGTTGCCATGTCGTGACAAGTATTGTGGCCACGTCTTGCGACGTCCTGACACGTCCATACGCGTGCCATAGCCATGACCTACCATATCCTACGACATCCTGACACGTCCTAACACATGCCATGGCCATCTCCTGACATGTCCTAACCCGTCCCACACCCATGTCTTGCTATGTCCTGCGACGTCCTGACACATCCCGTGGCTATATTGTGCAATGTCCTGACATGTCCTGTGGCCACGTCGTGCGACGTCCTGACCCATCCTTACCCATGTTATAGCCATGCCCTGCAATGTCCTACGGCATAGTGACATGTCTTAACACATGCCATGTCCATGTCCTGACACATTCTAAACCATGTCATTCCTACATCCTACCATGTCCTGCGACATCCTAACACGTCCTATGGCCATATCCTGCAATATCCTGACACGTCCTGCCATGTCCTATGACGTCCTAACATGTCATATGGCCACATTATGCGATGTCCTGACACGTCTTGACCCATGCTATGGCCGCACCCTACCATGTCTTGTGACGTCCTAACACATCCTATGGCCACGTCCTCGACGTCCTGACACAACCTGTCCCGTGCCATGGTCATGCCCTTCCATGTCCTGCAACATCTTGACATGTCCTTGTAAGGCCCCGTAAAATATTTGTGCATAAAACCTAGTAGCTATAGTGTTATGGTCCGAATAATGTGTTAGGAATGCGTAGAATTCTTCGCGGCGAGCAAGCTCACCGCGGTTCGGACCCTTGGTAGTGATTTAAGTGTCAAAAATGTAGAGAATAAAGTTTTCCAAAAAAGTGTCAAATATGCGGTCAAGAATGCGACCGCAAACCTGTTATGCGGACCGCATTCTTGCCGCAAAGCTTAACAGAAGCCTCCCAAAAATCATGTTGAAAATGCGGTCGATATGCGATCGCATAGTGAATCTACGATGCACTTTGCGACCGCAGATCAAGGATGCGGACCGCATATTGGTCGCATTCTATAACAGAACTTGTGTCATTTTGAGGCCATTCTGCGGTCACTATGCGGACCGCATGTTGATTCTGCGGTCGCAAAGTGCACCGCATAATTGACCCGGTCCAGATTTTTGTAACATTTTGACCCGATATCTTCTTTAATATAACACCTTTCTTCTTCATTTTATCATATCATCTTACCAAAAATTAGAGAGAGAAGAGAGGGTTTTTAGAGAGAGAAATCTTTCATCTTCAAAGATTGTTCCAACCATCTTAGTTCAAAGGATTCTAGGGCAAAAATTCAACTTCCCCCAAATCTTTTCAAGGTAAAAACCCTAACTATTTTCTTTGATTTTCAGTTTTAAATTGGGTAAAGAGAGGTTTGCATATAATAGCTTTTGAAAATAGAATTTTTACACTCATGCATGATTATTGAACTTGATTTCTAGTAAAAAGAAGTGAGTAGAAGTAAGAGTCTTCAAGAACGAGGTTGGCAAGAGTAGGATATCTTGGGTAATCATAAAGTAGGAAGAAAACTCATCACCGGGTATGTATGGCTAATTTTGATTCTTGTGAAATCGCCTATATGTGTGAAAATTGTTTGGTTAGTGTTAATTTGACAAATTGTGTGAAATTCTCAAAGTTGTTGTTGAAATATGAGTGATGTGGTATAGAATATGAACCGAAAATTAAATGAGAGTCGAAATGGGTAAAGAATTGTGAATAATGATTATGATGGCCTATATGGCACCTTGTGTAAAACAAACGAAACGCTTGAGAATTTGTTTATTGTGGAAAGAGATGAAACACTTGAATTGTGGAAGTATTGTAACATGGTTGTGATATTGATTTGAAAAATAATTGAGAACATGAAACAATGTGCAAGTTGCTTATTTGAACTTGTTGAAATTGTGTGTAGTACCTTATCTGCTGTTTGAAATTGTTGTGTTTTAAACCGTAAGGCGGGGTCGTGTTGCGCGCCGCAACGTGAGGAAATAAGGTGTGGGTTGGGGTGATAAGGGTGGCCGAGGTAATAAAGGCGGTCAGGGGTAATAAGGATGGAAAGCGATCGAAATCGCAATTGAAAATTGATATAAAAATCAATAATGTGAAATTGTGAAAGGAGACAGCAGGAGAGTTTGCAACCTGTGGGGCACTGATTGCCCCTTTGTTTGACTACTTGTGCTTTACGTGATTGATTGGTTATTGTTAAATTGGTTGATCGTAGAAAGTGCTTTGTGCTGAGAATTATTTGAAATGAGGAAGATGTGGAAACATGGTTAGCTGGCTTAATTAATTGTTGATGTAATTCAATGGCTTGAGTTTACTTGGGACAAAGTTTGTACATACATGCCAGTACAATTCAAGTGTACTGACGTCCCTTTTGCCGGGGACGCTACATTTGTGTCATGATTGTAGGTGGATCAGTAGCAGGCACTTCAGCTCATCGGCGGTAGTATCCTTCTCCTTCCACTGCCCGTTTTGGTGAGCCCCTTTCTTCCTCGGGGCCTTGTGTGGTTCATGCCACTTCGGTTTAGATTTCATTTTGGTTTTGTAAGGTATAGTCGGAGCCTTGTTACCGACAAGTATTGTATTTCCCTTTTTGTATCCTAGAGGCTCTGTAGACATGTAAACTGTGGGACTCCAGTCTTATGTATACATTATGTTATGTCGGGCATTGTAAAAACTGCAAACTTGTTAATTAATCACTCGTATGGTTTTATTTGTTTAATGTGAAATCATTCATGGTTAGTAAGATATTTGGATAATGAGAAACAATCAACACAGGGGTAACGTGTGGGAATGAAAGCCACCCAGGTCCGCTTGACTGGGGCAACCCGGTCAGGCGCCGGTCATGTTCCCCGATTTGGGGTGTGACAAACTTGGTATCAGCAAGGATGGGTCACTTCGAATGTGTATTGATTATCGGCAGCTCAACAAAGTCACCATCAAGAATAAATATCCTTTGCCTCGAGTGGATGATCTGTTTGACCAATTGCAAGGAGCGAAGTTCTTCTCAAAGATTGATTTACGGTCCGGGTACCACCAGTTAAAAATCAGGGAGCAGGATATTCCTAAGACCGCCTTCAGGACTCGTTATGGTCACTTCGAGTTTTTGGTCATGTCTTTTGGGCTAACCAATGCCCCAGCAACTTTCATGGACCTTATGAATCGTGTTTTCAAGCCATTCCTAGATTCCTTTGTGATTGTATTCATTGACGACATCCTCATCTACTCTCGGAGCAGAGAAGATCATGCCGTTCACCTCAGGAGCAGCATTGCAGACCCTTCTTCAGCATCAATTGTATGCCAAGTTCTCAAAATGTGAGTTTTGTTGAATTTCGTAGCCTTTCTAGGGCATGTTATTTCCAGTGAGGGAATTCAGGTGGATCCACAGAAGATTGCGGCGGTGAATGATTGGCCTAGACCCACGACCCCGACAGAGATTCGTAGTTTCTTGGGTTTAGCAGGGTACTATCGGAGGTTTGTAGAGGGGTTCTCAACCCTCGCTTCCCCATTGACAAAACTGACGCAGAAGGCAGTTAAGTTCCAGTGGTCCGAAGCATGTGAGAAAAGTTTCCAAGAACTGAAGTTAAGATTGACCTCGGCACCAGTATTGGCCTTGCCAGAAGGCATAGAGGGATTTGTAGTTTATTGTGATGCCTCCGGGGTTGGTTTGGGATGTGTATTGATGCAGCACGGGAAAGTCATATCTTACGCTTCCAGGCAACTCAAGAATCATGAGAAGAATTATCCGACGCATGATTTGGAGCTTGCAGCTGTTGTGTTTGCTTTGAAAATATGGCGGCACTATCTTTATGGAGTTCATGTAGATGTGTTTTCAGACCACAAGAGCCTCCGGTATTTGTTCAAGCAGAAGGAGCTAAATCTGAGACAGCGGCGGTGGTTAGAATTGCTCAAGGACTATGATATGAACATATTGTACCATCCAGGAAAGGCAAATGTGGTAGCCGACGCTCTTAGTCGAAAATCCATGGGTAGTTTGGCTCATTTGGGTGTGGATCGGAGACCCCTGGCTCGAGAGGTTTACCAATTAGCCAGTTTGGGGGTTCGTATCTCGGCGTCAGACGAGGGAGATATCTTGGTGCATAATGGAGCAGAATCATCATTGGTCGCGGAAATCAAGGAAAAACAATTCATGGATCCAGCATTGGTTCGGGTAAAGGAAGCAGTTATGAATAACAAGACCTCAGCATTTGTACTCAGCAGCGAAGATGGTGTATTGCGGTGTCAAGATAGACTATGTGTTCCGGATGTGGACGAGCTTCGGGAAAGGGTAATGGTAGAGGCTCATATTTCCAGGTATTCGGTACACCCAGGGTTCCACGAAAATGTATCATGACCTTAAGGAGATTTATTGGTGGAACGGTATGAAAAGGGATGTAGCAAGCTTTGTAGCTAAATGTCCGAACTGTCAACAAGTGAAGGCCGAGCATCAACGGCCCGGTGGATTAACTCAGCTTATAAAAATACCAAGGTGGAAATGGGAGATGATCAATATGGATTTCGTGGTAGGGTTACCTCGCACTCAGGCGTAAGTTTGACTCAATATGGGTGATAGTGGATCGACTCACCAAATCAGCTCACTTCCTGCCTGTCAAGTCCACTAATACTGCGGAGCAGTATGCAAAATTGTACATCAAGGAGATAGTAAAACTTCATGGCACTCCACTTTCTATTATCTTGGATCGCGGGGCTCAGTTCACAGCTAACTTTTGGAAGAAATTTCAGTAAGGTTTGGGAACTCAGGTGAATCTCAGCACAGCTTTCCATCCACAGACCGACGGTCAGGCCGAGCGGACCATTCGGACGCTTGAAGATATGTTGCGGGCTTGTGTCTTAGATTTTAAAGGTAATTGGGATGAACACTTGCCACTGATAGAATTTGCTTACAATAACAGCTATCATGCTAGCATTCAGATGGCCCCGTTTGAGGCATTGTACGGGAGAAGATGTAGGTTGCCAATCGGGTGGTTTGAGGTAGGTGAAGCGGAATTGCTAGGGCCAGATATGGTGTACGAAGCTATGGAAAAGGTCAAGGTTATTCAGGAGAGAATGAAAACAGCACAGAGCCGTCAAAAGTCCTATGTAGATGTTCGTCGAAGAGATTTGGAGTTTCAAGTTGATGATTGGGTGTTCTTGAGGGTATCTCCTATGAAGGGAGTCATGCGATTCGGAAAGAAAGGGAAATTAAGTCCTAGGTATGTCGGGCCATATCGGATCATTCAAAGGATTGGTCAAGTTGCTTATAGGCTAGAGTTGCCTCCTGAGATGTCATCAGTGCACCGGTATTCCATGTGTCCATGTTGAAGAAAGTGATTGGAGATCCATCCACCATCATGCCAGTCGAAGCTATAGAGGTTAATGAAGATTTGTCATATGAAGAAGTTCCAGTTGCCATTCTTGATAGGTAAGTCCGTAAGTTGAGAAATAAGGAAGTTGCCTCTGTTAAAGTATTGTGGCGAAGTCAACAAGTTGAGGAGGCCACATGGGAAGCGGAAAAGGAGATGAAGGAAAAGTACCCCCATTTGTTCGATCAAGCCTAGAAGAAATTAAGTGACCCTTCTACTCCTAGTAACTGTCATCTTGTCTAAGTTGTTTCCCTCTTAGTATTAGTAAAGTCCCCTTCATTTTGTAATGAGTTAAATGTGTTGTTACCTTGGGTCACTTGAACCGCTCTTGATAAATGAAAGCCTTATAAAGAATTACGTGTTAAAATGGTTAAATAAGGTAAGAATTCATTGAAGTGACTAGTTTATGTGCAATTGTAACAATGTGATAGAATATGTGCATTCGTTGAGGTAAGAAAGTGTATACTGTAAGGCCCCGTGAAATTTTTGTGCATAAAACCTAGTAGATGTGGTGTCATGGTCCGAATGATGTGTGAGGAATGCGTAGAATTCTTCGCGGCGAGCTTGCTCGCCGCGGTTCGGACCCTTGGTAGTGATTTAAGTTTCAAAATGCAGAATAAAATTTTTCCAGAAAAATGTCAATCTGCGGTGCACTTTTGCGACCGCAGAATCAATATGCGGTCCGCATAGTGACCGCAAATCGTTCCGGAGAGTTGCCCAAAATTGTGTCCAATGTGCGGTCGATATGCGATCGCATGTCAATCTGCGGTGCACTTTTGCGACCGCGGAATCAACATGCGGTCCGCATAGTGACCGCAAATCGTTCCAGAGCCTGCGTAATTTTTTGAGCCATTCTGCGGCCACTATGCGGACCGCATGTTGATTCTGCGGTCGCATAGTGACCGCATATTTGACCCCGGCCCAGATTTTTGTGATATTTTGACCCGATCTCTTCTTTAATATAACACCTTTCTTCTTCATTTGATCATATTATCTCACCAAAATTAGAGAGAGAAGAGAGGATTTTTAGAGAGAGAAGTTCTTCATCTTCAAAGATTGTTCCAACTACTTAATTCCAAGGGATTCTAGGGCAAGGATTCAACTTCCCCAATATTTTCAAGGTAAAAACCCTAACTATTTTCTTTGATTTTCAGTTTTAATTGGGTAAAGAGAGGTTTGCATATAATAGCTTTTAAAAATAGAATTTTTACACTCATGCATGATTATTGAACTTGAATTCTAGTAAAAAGAAGTGAGTAGAAGTAAGAGTCTTCAAGAACAAGGTTGGCAAGAGTAGGATATCTTGGGTAAGCATAAAGTAGGAGGAAAAACATCATCACCAGGTATGTATGGCTAATTTTGATTCTTGTAAAATCGCCCATATGTGTGAAATTGTTTGGCATGTGTTAATTTGAGAGATTTTATGTGATTTTTCGATATCATTGTTGGGTATACAATTGATGGTTGAACTACATTTGGTATGGTTTGAAATATGAATTGAAAGATGACAAAGGAATTGAAATTGGTAAAGAACTGAGGAAAATTGTTGTTATGGCATATATGGTTCCTTTTGGAAAGAGATGAAACATTTGAATTGTGGAAATATTGTAACATGGTTGTGATATTGAATTGAGAAGAAATTGAGAATATGAACCAATGTGTAAGTTGCTTATTTGAACTTGTTGAAATTGTGTGTAGTACCTTATCTGCTGTTTGAAATTGTTGTGTTTTCAACTGTAAGGCGGGGTCGTGTCGCGCGCCGCGACGTGGTGAAATAAGGTTTGGGTTGTGGTGATAAGGGTGGCCGAGGTAATAAGGGTGGTCAGGGGCAATAAGGATGGAAAGCGATCGAAATCGCCATTGAAAATTGATACATAAATCAATAATGTGAAATTGTGAAAGGAGACAGCAGGAGAGTTTGCAACCTGTGGGGCACTGATTGCCCCTTTGTTTGACTACTTGTGCTTTACGTGATTGATTGGTTATTGTTGAATTGGTTGATTGTAGAAAGTGCTTTGTGTGAAGAATTATTTGAAATGAGGAAAATGTGGAAACATGGTTGGCTGGCTTAATTAATTGTTGATGTAATTTAATGGCTTGAGTTTACTTGGGACAAAGTTTGTCCATACATACCAGTACAATTCAAGTGTACTGACGTCCCTTTTGCCGGGGCGCTACATTCGTGTCATGATTGTAGGTGGATCAGTAGCAGGCACTTCAGCTCATCGGCAGTAGTATCCTTCTCCTTCCACTGCCCGTTTTGGTGAGCCCCTTTCTTCTCGGGGCCTTGTGTGGTTCATGCCACTCGGTTTGGATTTCATTTTGGTTTTGTAAGGTATAGCCGGAGCCTTGTTACCGGCAAGTATTGTATTTCCCTTTTTGTATCCTAGAGGCTCTGTAGACATGTAAACTGTGGGACTCCAGTATTATGTAGGTATTATGTTATGTCGGGCGTTGTAAAAAAAAAAATTGAAATCTTGTTAATGAATCACTCGTATCGTTTTATTTGTTTAATATGAAATCAATTATGATTAGTAATATATTTGGTTAATGAGAAGCAGTCATCACAGGGGTAACGCGTGGGAATGAAAGGCACCCAGGTCCGCTTGACTGGGGCAACCCGGTCAGGCGCCGGTCATGTCCCTCGATTTGGGGCGTGACAAACTTGGTATCAGAGCTTAAGGTTTTAAAGTGTCCTAGGATGTCTCGGAGCCGTGTCTAGTAGTGCCCTTCTTATAGGTGTGTTGTCGACCACATCATATAAGTAGGGGGCTACACGAGCATTTAGGAATTTACCTACTTCTTTGTTAATCTATATCGTGCGGTAAAGTGCAATGTGGAGATATCTGTGTCTAATTCGTGCCTTGTTCCCAAATTTTCAGAATATGGCACCTAAGAAGAAGGCTAGACTCGGCCTTAGGGCCAATGCCGGCCCAAGTGCAGCTGTTAATCATGTACCCGATGCCGTGGGAGAGAATGACCCACCAATCCCGAATTTGCCTGGCCCATCTGTTCAAAACCCAAGTGTCCCTATCCCAACTGCGGCAGAGGATGCCACAATTCCTCCTGCCAGTGTTCCTGACTCAGATACGGTTCCCGCTTCGGGCTCTAGTATCTCTAATGAAGAACTTAGGGGAGCCATCCATATGTTAACACAGTTAGTGGCTGCCCAGGCCCAGAGATCCCATGATGCCCCTGCATCCTCCAGCGGACAGGGAGATTCCTTTGGCTCCAGAGTCCATCAATTCTTGCGATTGGCCCCTCCGGAATTTTCAGGCACCGATCCAGAGGCTGACCCACAGGAATTCCTTGATGAGATATACAAGACCCTCAGAGTGATGAAGGCTACAGATATAGAGGGGGTAGAGTTGGCCTCTTACAGGCTGAAGGGAGCGGCACGTTCATGGTTCGAAATGTGGGAGGATTCCCGTGAGGAAGGGAGCCCTCCGGCCAGGATGGGATGAGTTCGTAGATGCATTTATGGACCACTTCTTACCTGCTGAGGCAATGGCAGCCCGTGCCATGGAGTTCGAGGTCCTCAAGCAGGGCAGTATGAGTGTTTGGGAGTATCACATGGAGTTCGTAAGGTTGTCCAAATATGCTCCTCATTTAGTGTCGACCATGGATGCCCGGGTTCGACGGTTTGTTCAGGGCCTTAGCCCTTTGGTGGTGAATGAGGCCGCCACAGGCAGCTTTGCACTCAGACATGAACTATGGGAGGATTGTAGGGTTTGCTCAGGCCACAGAGGCCAGGAAATTGAAGATTCGTGCAGAAAGAGAAAGTAGCAACAGGGCCCGGTCAATGGGTCGTTCAGGGAGATCACTTCCAGGGAAGGGGTCATCAGGGCCATCCCAGTCATATGCTCAGTCCTCCGCGAGTGCACCGCCATCCGTGCACAGTCATCAGCAGGGCAGTTACTCGAGACCTGGTTCGGACAGCAGGAGGTCTCGTCAGTCTGGTCATCCTGGGGTGAGATCCCAGCAGCAGGGGAGACCTACATGCCCCAAGTGTGGGAGATTTCATACAGAGACTTGCTACCTTGACCTTCCGGTGTGCTTCGGGTGCGGGGTGAGAGGTCACATTCAGCGAGACTGTCGTGCACCCCGTCAGGGTATAGGTAGGGGATCTGCTCAGTCATCCGGTTCTTCAGCTGCTACATCATCAGCGCGTACTCCAGCATCAGCAGGGCGTGGTGCAGCTAGGGGTGGAGCTCATGGTAGGGGTGGACCTAGCCGATTCTATGCATTGAGTGGCCGCCAAAATGCTGAGGCTTCTCCAGATATTGTTACAGGTATCCTGTCTGTTCGGACTATTGATTGCTATGCCCTTATTGATCCGGGGTCCTCCTTGTCTTATGTTACTCCATTCATTGCTTCAAGTTTTGGGATAGAACCCGAACAACTTCATGAGCCGTTCTCTGTGTCGACTCCTATTGGCGATTCTATTACAGCCTCACGAGTCTATAGGAATTGTGTTGTTACGGTGGGTGGTCGTGATGCCACAGCCGATCTTATTGAGCTTGGGATGGTAGATTTTGATGTAATTATGGGGATGGATTGGCTCTATTCGTGCTTTGCCAAACTTGACTGTCGAACGAGAGTTATGAGGCTCGAGTTCCCTAACGAGCCAGTCATTGAATGGAGAGGAAATGGTGTAGTGCCAAGGGGTAGGTTTATTTCCTACCTTAAGGCTTCGAAGATGATTAAGAAGGGGTGTATTTATCACCTGGTTCGGGTAACGGACACCACCTCAGAGGTGCCTACCCTCGAGTCCGTGCCAATTGTGAATGAATTTCCTGAAGTGTTTCCAGATGAGCTTCCAGGCATCCCGCCGGATAGGGAGATTGATTTCGGGATCGATGTAATGCCGGATACTCAGCCAATATCCATTCCACCATACAGAATGGCGCCAGCAGAGTTAAGGGAGTTAAAGGAGCAGATGAGGGATTTATTAGAGAAAGGGTTCATACGACCGAGTGTGTCGCCGTGGGGTGCTCCGGTTCTCTTTGTCAGAAAGAAGGATGGGTCACTTCGAATGTGTATTGATTATCGGCAGCTCAACAAAGTCACCATCAAGAATAAATATCCTTTGCCTCGAGTGGATGATCCGTTTGACCAATTGCAGGGAGCGAAGTTCTTCTCAAAGATTGATTTACGGTCTGGGTACCACCAGTTGAAAATCAGGGAGCAGGATATTCCTAAGACCGCCTTCAGAACTCGTTATGGTCACTTTGAGTTTTTGGTCATGTCTTTTGGGCTAACCAATGCCCCAGCAGCTTTCATGGACCTTATGAATCGGGTTTTCAAGCCATTCCTAGATTCCTTTGTGATTGTATTCATTGACGATATTCTCATCTACTCTCGGAGCGGGGAAGATCATGCCGTTCACCTCAGAGCAGCATTGCAGACCCTTCTTCAGCATCAATTGTATGCCAAGTTCTCAAAATGTGAGTTTTGGTTGGAGTCCGTAGCTTTTCTAGGGCATGTTATTTCCAGGTGAGGGAATTATGGTGGATCCTCAGAAGATTGCGGCAGTGAAAGATTGGCCTAGACCCACGACCCCGACAGAGATTCGCAGCTTTTTGGGTCTGGCAGGTACTATCGGAGGTTTGTAGAGGGATTCTCAACCCTCGCCTCCCCATTGACTAAATTGACGCAGAAAGCAGTTAAGTTCCAGTGGTCCGAAGCATGTGAGAAAAGTTTCCAAGAACTGAAGTCAAGATTGACCTCGGCACCGGTATTGGCCTTGCCAGAAGGCACAGAGGGATTTGTAGTCTATTGTGATGCCTCCAGAGTCGGTTTGGGATGTGTATTGATGCAACACGGAAAGGTTATAGCTTATGCTTCCAGACAACTCAAGAACCATGAGAAGAATTATCCGACGCATGATTTGGAACTTGCAGCTGTTGTGTTTGCCTTGAAAATATGGCGACACTATCTTTATGGGGTTCATGTAGATGTGTTTTCGGACCACAAGAGCCTCCAGTATTTGTTCAAGCAGAAAGAGCTGAATCTGAGACAGCGGCGGTGGTTAGAACTACTTAAGGACTATGATATGGACATATTGTACCATCCAGGGAAGGCAAATGTGGTAGCTGACGCTCTTAGTCGGAAATCCATGGGTAGTTTGGCTCATTTGGGTGTGGATCGGAGACCCCTGGCTCGAGAGGTTTACCAATTAGCCAGTTTGGGGGTTCGTATCTCGGCGTCAGACGAGGGGGATATCTTGGTGCATAATGGAGCAGAATCATCATTGGTCGCGGAAATCAAGGAAAAACAGTTCATGGATCCAGCATTGGTTCGGGTGAAGGAAGCAGTCATGAATGACAAGACCTCAGCATTTGTACTCAGCAGCGAAGATGGTGTGTTGCGGTGTCAGGATAGGCTATGTGTTCCGGATGTGGACGAGCTTCGGGAAAGGGTGATGGCAGAGGCTCATACTTCCAGGGTATTCTGTGCACCCTGGTTCAATGAAAATGTATCACGATCTCAAGGAGATTTATTGGTGGAACGGTATGAAAAGGGATGTGGCAGACTTTGTAGCTAAATGTCCGAATTGTCAACAAGTGAAGGCCGAGCATCAACGGCCTGGTGGATTAACTCAGCTTATAGAAATACCAAGGTGGAAATGGGAGATGATCAATATGGATTTCGTGGTAGGGTTACCTCGCACTCAGCGTAAGTTCGATTCAATATGGGTGATAGTAGATCGACTCACCAAATCAGCTCACTTCATGCCTGTCAAGTCCACTGATACTGCGGAGCAATATGCAAGATTGTACATCAAGGAGATAGTAAGGCTTCATGGAACTCCACTTTCTATCATCTCAGATCGCGGGGCGCAGTTCACCGCTAACTTTTGGAAGAAGTTTCAGCAAGGTTTGGGAACTCAGGTGAATCTCAGCACAGCTTTCCATCCACAGACCGATGGACAGGCCGAGCGGACCATTCGGACGCTTGAAGATATGTTGCGGGCTTGTGTCTTAGATTTTAAAGGTAATTGGGATGAACACTTGCCACTGATAGAATTTGCTTACAATAACAGCTATCATGCTAGCATTCAAATGGCCCCGTTTGAGGCATTGTATGGGAGAAGATGTAGATCGCCAATCGGGTGGTTTGAAGTAGGTGAAGCAGAATTGCTAGGGCCAGATATGGTGTACGAAGCTATGGAAAAGGTCAAGGTTATTCAGGAGAGAATGAAAACAGCACAGAGTCGTCAAAAGTCCTATGCGGACGTTCGTCGAAGGGATTTGGAGTTTCAAGTCGATGATTGGGTGTTCTTGAGGGTATCTCCTATGAAGGGAGTCATGCGATTCGGAAAGAAAGGGAAATTGAGTCCTAGGTATGTCGGGCCATATCGGATCGTTCAAAGGATTGGTCAAGTTGCTTATAGGCTAGAGTTGCCTCCCGAGATGTCATCAGTGCATCCGGTATTCCATGTGTCCATGTTGAAGAAAGTGATTGGAGATCCATCCACCATCATGCCAGTCGAAGCTATAGAGGTTAATGAAGATTTGTCATATGAAGAAGTTCCGGTTGCCATTCTTGATAGGCAAGTCCGTAAGTTGAGAAATAAGGAAGTTGCCTCTGTTAAAGTATTGTGGCGAAGTCAACAAGTTGAGGAGGCCACATGAGAAGCGGAAAAAGAGATGAAGGAAAAGTACCCCCATTTGTTCGATCAAGCCTGATAGAATATGTGCATTCGTTGAGGTAAGAAAGTGTATACCAGTTGTGAAAAGTGTTGTATTTGTGTATTGTTGTTTGGTAACGTGTTTCGGGGGCCCTCCGACAGGTGGATATGTCCATATTACAAAGGAAACTCTGGCGAAATTTTTCTAAAATATAAGAGTTAGTCAAAAGTTTGATGGTTGCATATCATGTCTTTCAAAACCAACTCATTTATTTCAAAATCCTCATTCGAGGACGAATGATCTTAAGGGGGGAGGATGTAAGGCCCCGTAAAATATTTGTGCATAAAACCTAGTAGCTATAGTGTCATGGTCCGAATAATGTGTAAGCTCGCCGCGGTTCGGACCCTTGGTAGTGATTTAAGTGTCAAAAATGTAGAGAATAAAGTTTTCCGGAAAAGTGTCAAATATGCGGTCAAGAATGCGACCGCAAACCTGTTATGCGGACCGCATTCTTGCCGCAAAGCTTAACGAAGCCTCCCAAAAATTATGTTGAAAATGCGGTCGATATGCGATCGCATAGTGAATCTGCGGTGCACTTTGCGACCGCAGATCAAGGATGCGGACCGCATATTGGTCGCATTCTGTAACAGAACTTGTGTCATTTTGAGGCCATTCGGCGGTCACTATGCGGACCGCATATTGATTCTGCGGTCGCAAAGTGCACCGCATAATTGACCCGGTCCAGATTTTTGTAACATTTTGACCCGATCTCTTCTTTAATATAACACATTTCTTCTTCATTTTATCATATCATCTTACCAAAAATTAGAGAGAGAAGAGAGGGTTTTTAGAGAGAGCAATCTTTCATCTTCAAAGATTGTTCCAACCATCTTAGTTCAAAGGATTCTAGGGCAAAGATTCAACTTCCCCCAAATCTTTTCAAGGTAAAAACCCTAACTATTTTCTTTGATTTTCAGTTTTAAATTGGGTAAAGAGAGATTTGCATATAATAGCTTTTGAAAATAGAATTTTTACACTCATGCATGATTATTGAACTTGATTTCTAGTAAAAAGAAGTGAGTAGAAGTAAGAGTCTTCAAGAACGAGGTTGGCAAGAGTAGGATATCTCGGGTAATCATAAAGTAGGAAGAAAACTCATCACCAGGTATGTATGGCTAATTTTGATTCTTGTGAAATCGCCTATATGTGTGAAAATTGTTTGGTTAGTGTTAATTTGACAAATTGTGTGAAATTCTCAAAGTTGTTGTTGAAATATGAGTGATGTGGTATAGAATATGAACCGAAAATTAAATGAGAGTCGAAATGGGTAAAGAATTGTGAATAATGATTATGATGGCCTATATGGCACCTTGTGTAAAACAAACGAAACGCTTGAGAATTTGTTTATTGTGGAAAGAGATGAAACACTTGAATTGTGGAAATATTGTAACATGGTTGTGATATTGATTTGAAAAATAATTGAGAACATGAAACAATGTGCATGTTGCTTATTTGAACTTGTTGAAATTGTGTGTAGTACCTTATCTGCTGTTTGAAATTGTTGTGTTTTAAACTGTAAGGCGGGGTCGTGTTGCGCGCCGCAACGTGAGGAAATAAGGTGTGGGTTGGGGTGATAAGGGTGGCCGAGGTAATAAGGGTGGTCGGGGGTAATAAGGATGGAAAGCGATCGAAATCGCTATTGAAAATTGATATAAAAATCAATAATGTGAAATTGTGAAAGGAGACAGCAGGAGAGTTTGCAACCTGTGGGGCACCGATTGCCCCTTTGTTTGACTACTTGTGCTTTACGTGATTGATTGGTTATTGTTAAATTGGTTGATCGTAGAAAGTGCTTTGTGTGAGAATTATTTGAAATGAGGAAAAATGTGGAAAACATGGTTGGCTGGCTTAATTAATTGTTGATGTAATTCAATGGCTTGAGTTTACTTGGGACAAAGTTTGTCCATACATGCCAGTACAATTCAAGTGTACTGATGTCCCTTTTGCCGGGGACGCTACATTCGTGTTATGATTGTAGGTGGATCAGTAGCAGGCACTTCAGCTCATCGGCAGTAGTATCCTTCTCCTTCCACTGCCCGTTTTGGTGAGCCCCTTTCTTCCTCGGGGCCTTGTGTGGTTCATGCCACTTCGGTTTAGATTTCATTTTGGTTTTGTAAGGTATAGCCGGAGCCTTATTACCGGCAAGTATTGTATTTCCCTTTTTGTATCCTAGAGGCTCTGTAGACATGTAAACTGTGGGACTCCAGTCTTATGTATACATTATGTTATGTCGGGCGTTGTAAAAACTGCAAACTTGTTAATGAATCACTCGTATGGTTTTATTTGTTTAATGTGAAATCATTCATGGTTAGTAAGATATTTGGATAATGAGAAACAATCAACACAGGGGTAACGCATGGGAATGAAAGGCACCCAGGTCCGCTTGACTGGGGCAACCCGGTCAGGCGCCGGTCATGTTCCCCGATTTGGGGTGTGACAGTCCTGACACGTGCCAAGGCCATGTGTTGACAAGTCCTAACTCGTGCCATGCCCACGTCCTGCCATGTCCTGACACGTCATGTGGCCACATCATGCGTCACCCTAATATGTCCTTACTCATGCCCGAGCCATGCCTTGCCATGACCTTTAATGTCCTGACATATGACTTGGCTATGTCCTGACACATCCTGACCAGTGACATGCCCACGTCCTACCATGTCCTGACACGTCTTGTGGAAATCTCCTATGACGTTATGCGACATTCTCACTTGTCCTGACCCATGCTATGGCCATGCCCTGCCATGTCCTGTTACGTCTTGACGCATCTTAAAATATGCCAATGCCATGTGCTGACACGACCTGACCCGTTCAATACCCATGTCCTTCCATGTCCTGACACGTCTTGTGGCCACGTCCTGCAACATCTTGACATGTATTGACACATCCTAACCTGTGACATGGCCATGCCCTGCCACCCGTCTTGAAATGTACCATGGCCATGTCCTGAGACGTCCTGACCCATTCCATGCCTCTGTCCAGCCATGTCCTGCGACGTCCTGACACATCTTGAGACGTCCTGACACATGTTAACCCATGCCATGGCCATGCCCTACCATGTCATGCGAAGTCTTGATACGTCCTGAAACAGGCTATAACTATGTCCTAACAAATCATGACCCGTGCTATTCCCACATCCTGCCGTGTCCTGACATGTCCTATGGCAACATCCTGCAATGTTTAGACACATCCTGACCCGTGACATGGCCACGCCATACCATGTCATGCGATGTCCTGACACGTCCTAAAATGTGCCATGGCTATGTCCTGACACGACCTAACCCATGCCATGCCCATGTCCTTCCATGTCCCAACACATCTTGTTGCCACGTCCTGACACGTCTTGACATGTCCTGACTCGTGCCATGGTCATGCCCTTCCATGTCCTACAACATCCTGACATGTTCTGAAATATGCCATAGCCATGTCCTGACATGTCCTGACCCATGCCATGCCCATGTACTGACATGTCTAGTTGTCACGTCCTGACCCGTACCATGGCCACACCCTGCCATGTCCTGCAACGTACTGACATGAATGGAAATGTGCTATGGCCATGTCCTGACACATCCTGACCCGTGCCATGCCCAAGACCTGCCATGTCCTACGACGTCCTGTGGCCACGTCCTGCAATGTCCTGACACGTCCTGATTCGTGCCATTTCCACGCCCTGCCATGTCCTGCAACGTCCTGACACACCCAGAAACATGTCATGGCCATGTCCGGACCAGTGTCATGCCCATGTCCTTCCATTACCTAACTTGTCCTATGGCCACGACTTGCAACATCCTGACACATCCTGACTCGTGCCACGACCATACCCTGCAATGTCTTGCAATGTTGTGACACGTCCTGACACGTGCCATGGACATGTGCTGACACGTCCTGGCCTGTTCCATGCCCACATCTCACTATGTCCTGACACGTCCTATGGCCTTATCCTAAAACATCTTAACACGTCCTTACTTGTGCTATAGCCATGCCCTGCCATGTCCTGTGTCATCCTGACATGTCCTGACATATGCCATGGCCATGTCTTGACACGTCCTAACCCGTGCCATGCCCACATCTTGCCATGTCCTGCGCCGTCCTGACATGTCCTGTATCCACATTCTATAATATTCTGACACATCCTGCGGCCACGTCCTGTGACATCCTGACACGTCCTTACCCGTGACATAGCCATGACATTCATTGTCCTGTAACGTCCTAACTCGTCCAGACATATGCCATGGCAATGTCCTGACACGTCATGACCCGTGCCATGCCCAAATATTGCCATGTCCTGTGACATTCTGACACGTCCTGTGGCCACGTCCTGCGATGTCCTAACACGTCCTGACCCGTGCCATGGCAATGCTCTACTATGTTTTGTGACATTGTGACACATCCTAAAACGTGCCATGGCCATATCCTGACACATCCTGACCCGTACCATGCCCCCATCCTGCCATGTCCTGACACATCCTGTGGCCATATCCGCGACGTCCTGACACGTCCTGACTCATGCCATAGTCACACCTTGCCATGTCTTGCGATGTCTTGACATATCCTTACACATGCCATGGCCATGTGCTGACACGTCATGACCTGTGCCATGCCCACGTCCTGCCATGTCACGATACATCCTATGGCCACGTCCTGTGACATCCTGACACTTCCTTACCCATGCCATAATTACGCCCTGCCATGTCTTACGACGTCCTAAGACGTCTTGATACATGCCATGTCCATGTATTGACACGTCATGAAATGTGCCATGGACATGTCCTAACACGTCTTGACGCATACCATGCCCACATCTTGCCATATCCTTATATGCCCATGTCCTCAATGTCCTGACATGTCCTGACCCGTACCATGGTCATGACCTGCCATTTCCCATGACGTCGTGCCACATTTTGACATGTGCCATGGCCATTTTCTTACACGTTCTGACCCGTGCCATGCCCACGTCTTGCCATGTCCTGATAGGTATTGTGGCCACATCTTGCTACGTCTTGACACATCTTTACCCGTGCCATAGCCATGCCCTACCATGTCCCATAACATCCTGACATGTCCTAACACATCCCATGGCCATGTCCTGACACATCTTGACCCGTCCCATGCCCGTATCTTGCCATGTCCTGCGACGTCCTGACATATCCTATGGCCACATTATGCAATGTCCTGACACGTGCTGTGGCCACGTCCTGCGATGTCCTGACATGTCTTTACCATGCCATGCCATGTCCTACAATGTCCTGATATATCATAACACATACCATGGCCATGTCCTGACACATCCTGACCCATGCCATTCCTTTATCCTACCATGTCCTGTGACATCCAGACATGTCCTATGGACATATCCTGCAATATCCTGATACGTCCTGACACATGCCATGGCCATGCCCTGCCATGTCTTGTGATGTCTTGACACGCCCTGAAATATGCCATGGCCATGTCATGACACGTTATGACCCGTGCCATGCCCACATCCTGCCATGCTATAACACGTCCTCAACGTCTTGACACGTCTCCACCCATGCCATGGTCATGCCCTACCATGTCCTGCGACGTCCTAACACATCCAAACACGTGCCATGGCCATGTGCTGACACGTCTTGACCGGTGCCATGCCCACATCCTACCATGTTCTAATAAGTCCTGTGGCCAATTCCAACGACAGCTTGACACGTCCGTACGAGTTTCATAGCAACACATTGCCATGTCCTACGATGTCCTGACACATGCCATGTCTATGTATTGACACGTCCTTACCCGTGCCTTATCCAAGACCTTCCCTATCCTGTGACATCCTGACACGTCCTGACGTATGCCATGGCCACGTCCTAACACGTCCTGACCTATGCCATGCCTACGTCCTGCCATATCCTGTAACATCCTAACACAACATCCTGTGGCCACGTTCTGCGATGTCATGACACGTTCTAACCCATGCCATGGCTACGCCCTACTATGTCTTGTAACGCCTTGACACGTCTTGAAACGTGCCATGGCCATGTCGTGACACATCCTAACCTGTGCTATGCCCACATCCTGCCATTTCCTGACACATTTTATGGCCATGTCCTCGACATCCAGACACATCCCGACCAGTGTCATGGTCATGCCTTTCCATGTCTTGCGATGTCCTGACCCATCCTGACACGTGCCATGGCCGTGTGCTAACATGTCCTGACCCGTGCCATGCCCACGTCCTACCATGTCCTGACACGTCCTATGGCCACATCCTGCAACATCTTGACATGTCCTTACCCGTGCCATAGTTATGCCATGCCATGTCCAGCGACCTCTTGACACATCTTAACACATGCCATGGCCATGTCTTGACATGTCCTGAAAGGTGCCATGGCCATGTCCTGACACATCTTGACCCGCACCATGCCCACATCCTACAATGCCCTGAAAAGACCCACATCCTCAACATCCTGACACGTCCTGACCCATGCCATGGTTATGCCCTACCATGTCTTGTGACATCTTTACACGTCCTGACACGTGCCATGGCCATGTGCTGACACGTCCTGACTCGTGCCATGCCTGCCTCCTGCCATGTCCTAACACGTATTGTGGCCATGTCCTACGACATCCTAACACATCCTTACCCATGCTGTAGCCACCCCCTGCCATGTCCTGCGATGCCCTGACACGTCTTGACACATTCCATGGCCATGTCTTGACATGTACTGACCCGTGCGATTCCCATATTTTACCATGTCCTACGACGTCCTAACACATGATGTGGCCACATCGTGCAATATCCTGACACGTCCAATGGCCACATCCTACGACGTCCTGACACATTCTTATCAGTGTGATAGACACACCCTACCATGTCTTACAATGTCCTAACAAGTCCCGTCACATGCCATGGCCATGTCTTGACACGTCCTGACCCATTCCATGCCCACGTCCTACCATGTTCTACGACATCCTGACATGTCTTGTTGCCACATCGTGCGATATCCTGACACGTCCTGATACACTCCATGGCCATTCCCTACCATGTCTTATGATGTCTTGACATGTGTTGAAATGTGCCATGGACATGTCCTGACACGTCCTCACCCGTGCCATGCCCATACCTACCACGTCCTAACACGTCCTGTGGCCACATCCTCGACATCTTGTCACATCCCGACCCGTGCCATTTTCATGCCCTGCCTTTTACATTGATGTCCTAACACATCCTGACACGTGCCATGGCCATATGCTGACATGTCATGACTTGTGCCATGCCCACATCGTGCCATGTTCAGACACGTTCTGTTCCCACGTCCTGTAACATCCTGACATGTCCTTAACCATTCCATAGCCACGCCCTGCCATGTCCAGCTACATCCTGGCACATGTCATGGCCATGTCCTGACATGTCGTGACCCATGCCATGCCCACGTCTTGCAAAGTCCTGCAACGTCCTGACACGTCCCGTGGCCACGTCTGGTAATATCCTGACACGTCCACTGGCCACGTCCTGCAACGTACTGACACATCCTTACCCATGCCATAGCCACGCCCTGCCATGTCCTGCAACATCCTAACATGTCCTGACATATGCCATGGCCATGTCCTGACATGTCCTGACCCATGCCATTCCCACGTCCTGCGACATCCTGACACGTCCTATGGCCACGTCTTGTGATGTCCTGACATGTCCTGTAGCCACGTCATGTGATGTTCTGACACATCTTGACCCATGCCATGGACACGCCCTGACATGTCCTGTGATGTCTTGACACATCCTGACACGTGCCATGGCCATATCCTGACACATCCTGACTCGTGCCATGCCCTTGTCCTGCCATGTCCAGCGATGTCCTAACACATCCTGTGGCCGCGTCCAACGATGTCCTGACCCATTCCATGGCCATGCTCTGCCATGTCCTACAACATCCTGACACTACAAGAAAATGGGGCTTTAGCGAGGGGAAATTTGGTCGTTGAATGTCCAATTCCGGTCGTTATAAGTTATTAGCGACCGGAAAAAATCCAGTCGTCACCGGTCGTTAAAAGTCCCGACGTTAAAAGTTAACGACCGGTTAACAATCCGGTCGTTAAAGGATCTTTAGCGACAGGATAATTTTCGGTCGTTAAACATGCTTTTTAGTGACAAGATTTTCCCTCGCTAATTTGTTATCCGGTCGTTAAAAGTCTTTTACGGAAACAATATATTAAGTCAATTCAAGTGCTTTAATGACCGATATTCCCTTCGTTAATTGTACAGTTACTTTTAACAACCAAAATTCTCTTCGTTAATAGTCATTTATCTATTTGATAAACATGTCCTTAAAGAGTTTTAATGACCACATTTTTTTTTGCTAATATGAAAATGTAATAAATATAATAAAAATTTAAATTACATGAATACTAATAATTATTTATATGCTTTCATACACGCTCAACAACATTGGAAAATAAACCAAATACTTGATATCTAGTTAATACAAAGAACTAAAGTATCATATTTTATAGAATACAAATAAAATCACATAAAAGATGTACTAATAGTTTACAAGAGGTCAAAGAGGAAAAAATTAAGTAAGATCATCTTCCTCGAGCTCCTTAGCCTTCAATGTTTCATTCACTCTTAAAAGTGTTGTCCTCCAAGCATCCAGTGGAATGAAGATATTTTAGTAGATTGTAGAGAATCGATGTAAAATTATAACATAGTAATATGTGCTTAAGTCAATTAAGCATCCAAGTTTGAATCCACGAAGCAGCGATAACCAAAAGAATTAAAAAACCATATTAGATAATTTCAAGATTGAGTGTATTTTAGAACAAGAGTGGTTATGCTACATTTACATAAAACACAAACAATTAAATTAAGCACCACTGTTGCACTTGAAGTTAAAAACCAGCAGGTTTGAAACTTATTAAATTAAGCACCACTGCTTCATGTGTCCATCTCGACTTACTACTTCTCTATGTTTCCAATAACCAACAGCAAATTTATCGTCACCAAACTCAAATACTGAAGATCGATTTGCAGTCAACTCTCCCTCTGCCTTATGAGCCCTTTTGACAAAACAATCTCTGCTTATAAAAGTTAGAGCTCTGCAGCTACTTTCACCTCTTTTTTTCCTTTATATGTTTCAGCTAACATTTTATGTCCTTCGGATAGAAGCAAATAAGTTCAGCAATGAGTGTAGCTTCTGAATTATTTCTTAGAAAAATGTCCAAGTCCAATCATAATAAGATACTCACATTTCTTGGTTGCTGAGATTGTAGCTTTTACACTTTTCATGCATACATATCTTTTAGCAAGGCAGTATTCGAAAGAGATTCTACAAGATAATGAGAGATAAGCTAAAAGGAACTACCCTGACTGGCGTACTTTTCATATCATGATTCCTCACGTAGTAAGATCCGCCAAAAGAGGTTCATTTCTTCTTATTTGTTTGAGATCAGTCACTTGCCCATACAATTCAATGTCAGCTGCTGATTTTATTAATGTACTGTTGATCGAGTTTGTAATTACAGCAAATTTCATAAACTTACTATTTTGAAGGAAAACTCGAGCAAATTTGAGTGACTTTTGATTAAATGGCGATTTCAGGATCACTGTTGCTAACCTTTATTTTGTTTTCAGACACTGACAAATCTTCCATTTGGAGGCTGCATGATTGGCATAATCATAACCTACCGATGATATTCCTACTACTACGGCCTTGGAAAGGCCTTATAAGGTTGTAAATAGTGCTAATTCTAGGAATAATCGACAAGGTGATATGACTGCCTCATGATCTAGAATAAATATACAAGAGAAGGTTTTGAATAAAGCAAACACTAGTAATAATCAATAAACAGTAGTAGGGGAAGGACATATTGAAGCATCTGTAACTAAAACAGATCCATGAAATTGTGTGTTCATGACATTGTTAACCACATTAAAACCATTTCTAATCCCCAACTTAGTAGATATTTATTTAGATTAGATTGATACGTGGGAAGCGGACACAGTAGACTACTAAGGACAGAGAAGCTATTTAAGTAGGTGCACTAGTTAAAGCATGTTGCTCGTGATAGTACTAGTGCACGAACTGATGGATTTGAAGCTGCTAATGTGAATTAGATTGATACGTGGGCAGCAGACACAACAGCAGCAATGCCCCAGCATGTGCATAAGGGACAATAACCGAATGAATCACTCTTAGTCACTAGGACTGCTGTCTCTATCCATATTCACTATGTTTCTATCAATAGACATCACGAATACCAGAACGACAATCAATTTAAAAAGGACAGTATAAAAAGTAAATGAACAATCCAAAAAATGATACTTCTAAAATTATATTACAAGAACACTAAATCAAGTATGACAAACAAAACTAGAGAAACATGTTCTTTAGTTCTAGAGCTTGGACAACTTGCACATCGACACAAGAGATTCTGTTTGGGGAACAAGGTGATTTGGGGAAGCAACTGATATCTACAGTGAATAACCAACATTAAAGGACTTTATCTTGGTTTGATGTTTTTTTTCCGATTTTCTAATGTCAAAAATTCAATTTTAAAAGTACCAGGAGTTGATTCATTACCAATTATCTTTATTTGTCAACTTAATTCAGATACATTATTTTGTTTTGGATTAGTTTGATGTCTGAGAATCATATTGTTCAGGTTCTTCTATGCACCTAGCGCTTGCATTTACCCCAAGTTCAAACAACTTGAAACAAATTTAAGCTTGAAAGAATATGATGCATGGCTAGCAGAGGTTTATTTCCTAAAAATATTGTGTTTCCTTACTTTCCTATTAAGTAATTCCAAAATAACGGATTTTAACTTTTCCTTTATTTGGGTATGGCCTCAATATCTCAAGCAAATTCTACAAATAAGGTGTTGATTTCAAAGGAGCAATTAACTGTTACAAGTGAGTTGTTGTGCACTCATAAGATTTGGGCTTATCAAGTAGAAGAGGACGAATAAGATGAGATGGAAAATGACAACTAGCATGGCATGTTAGAGTAAAATACGATTTTTAATGTACTAACTCATTATATGATTCAATCTATTGATCACTTGAAGATGGTGGTGAAGGCTGATCAAATACTATCTTTGCAAGTTGTGCATATTTACTCCCTAGATCATCATATTTACTCTCTAGCCCTTCCAAACGTCTTTTTAGTGATTCATTTTCTTTTACAGTAGCATTCAGCTTTTCCAACAATGCAGTTTTAGAGGAGTTACCACCTTTCAACTCCTTAGCGGTTATCCCACCACCAAATCCTACTACATGACTCTTTTGTTGAGGTCCAAAGCACCTTTCTACAACCTCAATATTTGTAAGAGACGATTCAGATTGCACCAATTCTTTTATTTTATCCTGTAAAATAACAAATTATTTAATTAAAATAATACAACACAATAAATAAATAACATAAATTGAAATCTAACAGTAAACATACATATTTCTCAATGGTTTCAGGTTCGACAAGCTTGTTGTCCTTCTTACGAGTCTAAAAAAAAAGTTTGCCATATCTGGTGGATTACCATCTTTACCTCCCTTCACATTACAATAAACAAGTCAAAGAAATTTTGGTAACAAAGACAACGTTTCTTAATAGAATTATAAGATTTACTCACCAATTCATAAATGATCTCCCTAATCAGTTTACTACCCGTACGATGAGGCATACTCAACTTAGACCTATTGACTGAGTTTCTTGTACTTGTCTCCTATATTAACAATATACCGGCAAAATTGTGGTTAGCCACTTAATATAACACAATGTTAATAAATATCTATGAAATCATACCTTAAATTTTTCAGCTAAAAAATGTTCTTTGACCAACCATTTCCAATCACTCTCGACTACCCCCTATGGCACCTCTCTTAAAGCATCGCGGAATGGCTTAGACTTTATGTTCTTGTGCATCGATCCTCTCCAATTGTTCCATAACTTTCGCATGTGTTTCAAGACATGATCTCGTTGATCATTTATGTTATAACTATCAAATTTGTCCTACATTATTTCACAAGTATCATTAATAATAAAAGTAAAAATAAATAAAATAAAAATTTAACCAACTATGTGTATCATAGGAAATTATAAAGCTCATAATGGTTATACGAGTTATATTTTATAAAGAGGGCATATTCCTTAAATAAAAAAGTGAAGCGAACATCGGTTGATATTTGGTTCTATTTGACAGGTAAAAGAAAGATACTTATGCACAAATATACTTGCAACAGTCAAAATGAGAGGTTAGCCAAACTTGAAGCAGAAAATATTCATGAATGAATATTAATAACAGAAGAATAGGTGTATGCCAAGATTAAAATGAGGAACAAATTGTAAATCAATTATATGTGCATCTAGAGAATCTAAGAAATTGACATGTTCGTGTTTATCTTAAATGTTCTGAAAGTACTTTATTCTAGGATTTGGCAACTATTAATCAAAATCTCTAATTATTTATGCTGGAGTAGTTCTTTTTATTTACATTTGGACTTGACACCTCTGTCTTGACTGTAAAATTGCAATTGAACTTTCAATATGGTAAAGGTAGCCATTCAATGGATGATGCAAGATGACATTATTTCCTTTTCATTTCTGAAGAGGAAATAGAGAAGGCAAATCAAGATAGTAATACTTTAAATTCTTACCGTAACAGATTGCCACATGTGCTCTAGCTTATATTCTTCGATTTCTGACCATGAGTGTATGCGCAATGGGCACATATTACGGTCACAAACTAATACACCTAAGTGTCTCAAAAACAAGGTATGATGCTTCCCAACAACTCAATTGTTGTGAAATGACTCTCAACTTTTCTCTAGCTTTGAGTCCTGCAACTTTTTACACCTATTTTTTTCCTCTCACAATTTTGGCCTTTTCAGTTTCATGTGAACCTGTAATATCATGTTAGTCAAACATATAAAAAATTCATTAAAATAACAACAAAAGAATACAACTTAAGACAATAATATACTTATTTTGCTTCTTTTTGTGTCTTGTGTCGCTTCTTCATCAGGGAAGGAAGCATCAGATTCCAATATTGGATCAAAACCAGGAGGCCCAGGATTATCCTTCGCAGCTTGCTTATTCTGATTAGAAGCTACTGCATTATAGTTTTTATTTTTGCCCATCAAAGTTCTCTGTTCAGAGTTTGCTCTTACTTGTTTGGCTTTTTCAGATTCATGTGGACCTGTAAATCACAATAAGTAAACAAATCAGAATAATAACAACAACAAAGATTATAACTTAAGAAAATAATATACTTGTATTGCTTCTCAGAGTGCCTTGCATCGTTTCTTCATCAGAAAAGGAAGCATCAGATTCCAATATTGGATCAAAACCAAGAGCCCCAAGACTATCCTTCTCAGCTTGCTTATTCTAATTAGAAGCTATTGCATTATAGTTTTTACTTTTGCTAATCGAAGTTCTCTGTTCAACGCTTACTCTTACTTTTTTGGCCTTTTTATATTCATATGGACCTGTAAATCACAATTAAGTAAAAAAAATCAATACAACAAAGTTTTAGGGAGTACAATGAGAATGGTATGAATCGAGTAACTGGAGATATCACTTTACATGATCTTTCAAAAATAGATAAAGGTCCAGCTACGCCTTCTCGAGATGTTCCTGCTAGGATAGCACTACCAAGGATTTCTAATGTTGTCAATATTATAGTGAATGCTTATGATAAACTTGCTTCTGCTGTAGCCATTCTGTCAACTGGTGCTACAGGGGATGGTGCATGTATTGGGAAATTTACACCTGCGCATTCTCATAAAAATACTAAGGAGGTGGATCAAAGGGGAGTCAAAGAGAGTCTGAAACCTGCAGCCCTTACAAGTCAAAATAAGGCCAAGGATGGAATGACAAATGGTTATCGAACTAATGGTACTGCACTGGTTGGTAATGTAATATCAGATAGTGCAGCGTTAGATCAAAACAATGGTAAAAGTAATAACTGATCCTCCAGGTGTTAAAGTTTGCATTGAGGCTGATGTTTTGGAGTATGCTCGAGATATAATGGAGCAGGGCTTTGAGCAGGGTCTCTGGCTCAGGGAATTGGTTCAGGTGCAAATCCGGAGGCTTCTACTGCTATAAAAGTAACTACTGATAGAGTTGTTACACCCGTTAAATCAATGGATAAATCAGAGGTAGAAGGTGCATAATTTGATCGAGTTAGCACTGCCAAGTATCATGCAGCAGTAGCAATTGTAGGACAAAGTGAAAAATTGGAGACTAATGTTGTATTAAATGCAACTGGTGTGACAATTGATGCTGTATTTAATAAGGCTACAGCATTTGCCATATGTCTAAACTTTAGTGGTTTTTTCACACACACGTATATATATATATATGATTCATGTTGAAAATATTAAATTCGGTAGAATGCATCGATACTAAGCTGCATCCACCTCTAAGGAGGTCAAAGCGAAGAGAACATTCAGTTCATCAGTAGTCGAACGTAAATACAAATACGGCTCAACTATAAAAATTCAAGAAGAATCCATGGTCCATCTATAGACTCTACAACAAAGAAAGCATACATTCACTTTTATTGAAAGCCAAACATTCCAAACATCAAAGAGAAACCAAATGTTTCAAGCTCTAACAGAACATAAAGCTGGATAATTGGATGCTGGAAATTGAGGGAAAAGGGAATAACATCTCATTTTTGAAAAGAATGCAGACTATGAAATAATACAAATTCAGATGAAGCTCGAGAGAGAGACAAATGATAACCTACTGGAGTATAAATTCAATACTATGCAACAAAAGACATGAGGATTGTATAAGCAAATTAGCTCAAATTGAACAAAATACAAAGGTACCAAATAAGCATGGATGATTTCTAAATCTTGATGCTATAAACTTGCTAATTACAACATTAACTAACATCAATGCAATCAAAACTTTAAGTCTAGCAGCACTATTCCTATGTGGAACATAAACTTAGCATTCAATTTAAGATATAAATAGAAGAAATAAAAATGGATATCTATATTGCAACTCTATTGGGAACAAAATGCACCGTTTTTCCATTCTATCATATCGAAAAAATCAGAAGTCGGATTATCGAGACATAATACTATCAATCAACTACTTTCAATCCCAAGATAGTTGGAGTCGGTCATATTAATTCGTATCTTTATAGGATTCCTATAATTGAGAATCCAGCAGACTTGTGAGGTACTACTATGAAAAATGAGGTGCAAGAACTGGGAGGTAAAGCTACTTTGGTTCCTGTTGGTAAAGCTGGAAACGAACCAGCTATTCATACAGCTCGTTTGGAAGCTGCTCGGAGCAACGAATCAAGTGCTAAAGGATTGAAAAATAGTAAGGGTAAGGACTGGATGATAGTTAATCGTGCACAGTAGTTAAATAGAAATAAGAAAGCTCCAGTTAACAAAAAATAGAATAGTGCTTTGATGAACAGTATAGTTTATAATTTTTTTAATGCATTGGTGAATGAATGTGAGGAGGATTATGGGAAGAATAGGCAGCAGGCTAGTATTGAGGCAGAACAAATATCTGGGCAATTACCAAGTTCATCAGAAAAGGAATCATCATATTCAATATTGGATCAAAACCAGGAGGCCCAAGACTATCCTTCTAAGCTAGCTTATTCTGATTAGAAGCTACTGCATTATAGTTTTTATTTTTGCCCATCAAAGTTCTCTGTTCAACGTTTGCTCTTACTTATTTGGCCTTTTCAGATTCATATGGACCTGTAAGTCACAATTAAGCAAAGAAAAAATCAAGTACAATGACAATAACAAAAAATTACAACTTAAGAGAATAATATACTTATTTCGCTTGTTTGTTCAGCGTTTACTCTTATAGAACCAAAAGCTCAGAAGCTTTTCCTCCGTCCCCTTGCTAAGGCACCGGGTGGAATGTATGCATGCTTCAAAGTCTTAGAAGTTGATACCATTTAAATGGATCCATGTCAGCCTGATAGCAATAAAATTAGTTGATTAATAGATATTCATGTCAATTTCATCATATATGAACATGTGAAGGTGTAGGAAACAAACTAAAAAGTTAAATGGCAATAGATAAGAGTAATGGATAAAACTAATAGAAACATAACACATGAATACTTAAAGAAAACAAATGTTTAGTGAGTCAATCCATTATATAATCAGCTAAGAAGAAATCCATTGGTGGAGTTTTAGAAACGTTTTTCCTTTCCTGCAACTTAACCTGTAAATCAAATGAGTTTTAGTATGGAACTTTTATTATAATAAATGAGTTAACGAATTAAAAGAAGGTGTGATAGAACTCCAAACCTTCTTGAGTTCTTTTCCTTATTAGTTGTGAAGAATTATCTAACTCCTCCTATAAATCATGAATATTCTTTTGTAGAATGTCAAAGGTATCACGAGGTTGCACCTTTTGTACAACATGTCAGCCTTTATTAGAAAGATACTCGGCGTAAAAAACTTGTGATGATTTCCTGGCTAATACAAAAGGCTCATTTGTTTTCAGAAATCGCTAGCGATTAACACTTACAAAGCCATATTCGTCTATTTTAACTCCTTTTTCTTGGTCATACACATCAAACCATGTGCATCAAAATAAAACCACCATTCTTCCCGGAACAAATTGTAATTCTAGAATCTCTGTTAGTTCACCATAGAAATCAATACTTTTATTTTCTTCATCGGTCTCTCCAACTACAACCACCCTGCAATTTTGAGTTCTCAAACCTTTATCATAGTCCAACACGTGAAACGTATGCCCACTAATAATATAGCCACAAAAACATGTCACATATGGCGTGGGACCACGTGACAATGACAGCAAATCTGCCATTTTCTTACTGTCATTGTACTTTTGCAATCTTGCGACCTATCATGATCAAATACATAGTTTAGCAAATAATAATTACATAGTTTGAAAAATATTATTATTAGTTGGTACTCGCTTTTTCTTGTAACCAACTAATAAATTATCTATCATAATTTTCTTGAGAGGTATCAACTGGAGTTTGTGAAAATTCTCTACAAAATTATGGTGTAAATATGTCATCTTAAATTAAAAAATAGAGAAGGTATGAAATTATTATAAAAAGTCTTTACTTACTCAAGAAATGGTTGAAATTCATCGACGTTTTTCAAAATATAAAAATGTGCTTGCTCCAGGTCATTTGAATCAAGTTTGTCTATTTTTCCACCTCTTAAAGCTCTTCCAGATTGATAAAAAATTGCTAAACCTCCATCAGATTCTATAACACCACCATCATAATTTCGTTCAAGGCGATTAAACTTTGTTTCCATTGTATGCAAATACCTTGAACATAAGGTCATACATTCAGCTGCTAAATATCCCTCTGCAATAGAATCTTCTGTGCATGCCCTATTACGAATAAAAGGCTTCAAAAAGTATATATATCACTCCAATGGGTACATCCATTGACATTGAATAGGTCCAGAAATCATAGCTTCATTAGCTAAATGAATAGGCAAGTGTTCCGTGACATCAAAAAATGTAGGAGGGAACACCTTTTCTAACTTGCACTCAGTTTTAGGAATCTGGCCATCTATCTGCTCTAATTGATTCTTTCTTAAACATTTTCCTCCAAGCATATTGACAAATAATGATGCTTCAATAAGTGGTTCCCGTACAGATTTGCTAAGCATACCGCGTATTGCAAGTGGGAGTAAATATTGTAGTATGACATGGCAATCATGACTTTTTAAACCTGAAATTTTGCGATCTTTAAGGTTGATACACTGAGAAATATTTGATGAAAATCCATCTGGGACCTTAAAGTTCTTCAGGAAATAAAAAAACTTATACTTCTCTTCAGGAGATAGTGTAAAACATGTTGTTGGTAAGTCATACTTATTCCCATTTTTTATTGGATGTAATTCTTTTCTAATGTTCATTGCTTGCAAATCCAACCGAGAGTTTTTGGTGTCTTTGGTTTTCCCTTTAACATTTAAGATTGTCCCCAGAATATTATCACATATGTTCTTCTCAATATTTATCACATCTAAGTTATGTCGCAACAATAGAGTTCTCCAATAAGGAAGATCAAAGAAAATACTCTTCTTATTCCAATTATCACCCCTACTCTCATGTGATATTTTAACCTTCTTCTTTGGATCCTTTGTTAATTGTAAACCATCTAATCAGCCACTTGATCAAGTATATCATCACAGATAGCATTTTTTGTGGTAATCTTCACTCCTTAGTACCATCGAATGACTCTTTATCATTCCTCTATTTGTGATTAAGAGGAAGAAAGCGTCGATGGCCCATATAACATTGTTTTTTACAATTTTCTAACCTAATTGATAAAGTTTCCTTATTACAACATGGACAAGCCATTTTCCCTTTGTACTTCATCCAGATGAATTCGCATATACTGGAAAGTCCTTAATGGTCCATAACAAAGATGCATGTAACATAAAATTCTTTCAAGTTGATGCATCAAAGGTCTCCACTCCAGATTCCCACAATTCTTTTAATTCCTCTATCAAAGGTTGAAGATACACATCGATAGCATCTCCAGGACTCTCAGGACCAGGAATAATCATCGACAAAATAAAATTCTCTTTCTTCAAGCATAGCCAATGTGGTAAAATATAAGGAATAAGTACTACAGGCAAAATACTATATGGAATTTTGGAATTTCTAAATGGTTGAAAACAATCACTAGCAAGTCCAAGTCGAACATTACGAGGCTCAGCTGCAAAAGATTGGTGAAGTTCATCAAAAAATTTCCATGCTATTGAATCAGCTGGGTGCCTCATTATTCCATCATTAACTTTTTTGTCATGCTGCCATGTCATTAAAGAAGATGTCTTTGAGGACATAAATAATCTTTGAAGTCTTGGCTTTATATGAAAATAACGTAAAAGCTTGTATGGTATCTTTTTCTCACTTTTAAATTTGGTTTCTACACTACGTTAATCCTCCTTCCATCTAGATACGCCACAAACTTTGCAAGATTCATGAAACTTATTATCCTTCCAATATAACATACAATCATTCTTATATGTATCAATCTTTTTGTAAGATAGCCCAAGGTCCCGATAACCTTCTTTGCCTCATAATATAAATCTGGCAAATGAGATCCGTCCGGAAATAAATCTTCCTTCAACATCTCCAACAGCATTGTAAATGACTCGTTACTCCATTTACCAATAGTTTTAATATGAAGCAATTTAACCAAAGTAGAAAGTTTAGAAATTGTTTAACTTTGCAACAAGGGTTGCTCAAAATCCTTTAAGACCCTATAGAATCTTTTTGCTTCAGGATTTGGTTCCTCCGTGAGAAACCATCACCATCATTGTTCATATTGTCTCCGTCAAAATTGGGGTAAAGATCTCTTAAATGTCATGTATTTCATCCTCACCATCACCATATTCAATGTCATTATCATCTACAAATTCAGAATCTGACTGTGCCTCACCTAACCTTTCCCCATGGTGATACCAAAAAATATAATTTTGGATTATCCCGTGCACTAATAAATGTGATCTAACCAGCTCACGTGTTCCTGAAATTGCATTACAACATTTGATGCATGGACAACGTATTTAACGCGTTTATTCCAATCTTGTAAAAGCATAATTCAAAACTTTCTCTACCCCAAGTATGTAAGCATTATCTAGTCGATCATGAACAAGTTCCATCCATTGCTTATCAGGTGCCATAATCTGGTGCATAGAACCGTTTTAAAAAAAATTACAAATATATCTATATATATATATATATATATACACACACACATAGACATATAACAATGTCCATACTTAAGAATAAGAGCTACAAAATCTGAAAATGGAGAGACTGAACACAGTAAAAAAGTATCGAAGAGTATACACCTATCATGTTCAAGTCCATAAGGAGGAGAACAAGGTAGGATCTATTTATAATGTCGCTATTTTTTGTTTTGCAGGGAGCTTCACTATTTTCTATTTATGATGGATCAATTGTCAATGTAGCTAGGAAATATGAGGACAAGGGAATCACTTTTAATGCTCGGAATAGGGATGATGCAGAGGTCAATGGAATGGAAAGAATTGAGAAGATGCAGCGGACTAATGATAGTGCATTAGCTTCAGATTTTCTGAACAATGGAGCAGCAGCAGAGTTTGAAGCACAGTCGCGACATGGGAAACAATCAAGGGATAACAGTTGGAGTATGAGATGGGCTTATATAGAAGTATAGTTGATTAATATAACATCTCGGGCAATAAACAAGGAGAATGTAGCAACAATTTGTACAAGGACAGTACACAAAATAGGTTGTAAAATAATTGTACAAGCGCACTTTTGTACAATATTACGTAGAGTACAGTTATGGCAATTTGTTTGGCTACCAAAGGCTAAAAGGACACCACAAGAAAACAGGGCATTCAAATACCTGGGCAGTACCAGATTGAAAAACAATTATGTAGGGCACAGTTATGGCAATTTGGTTAGCTTCCAGTTTATGCGTGTTCTATATATACTGCGACCAAGTTTTCAGTTTTCACGCGACTGAAGCTGCATACATGGATCAAGGTTGAAAATTTGGACATCTATCATATAGTGCATTATTTAGTTTCAATCAAACAAAAATCACTTTTATTAGCAATACTTTTCGAATTTGGATGTAATTATATATTGGAAAGATATGTAATTCTAAGAAGAAATATGATATTTGATAAACACAGAGTTAATTCATACATAAGGAAAACACATAGGTTGAATAGAAGTTTATAGATATACCTTGACAAGAAGGAATAAAACCCTGGGTTGTAGAGAAGTTGCCAACTTGTGATTCTTTGGAGATCATTGATCGCTCAAAGCTAATTATGTGCGTGTAGTCTTGTAACTACAACTTTCTTGTTTTCACTTGGTAAAACAGAGAGAAGTTGTCTTGTTCTCAATTGGGAGAGGTGGTCACGAGAGTTAGGGTTGTGGGCTGCTTGGATTGGGTAAAAAAACGAGGAAAAATACGGCGCCTATGTTTATTTTTTTTAATTTTATTGCTTATCATATAGTATATTTTAACGTCCGACTTATTTAATTTTTATTGACCGGAAATCATCCCTTCGTGAATATAAACAGCAAAATTAGACTTTAACGACCGAAAAAAAGTTTGGTCATTATACATACACTTTTAACGAACGGATCCATGTCCATTCGTTAAACTTTTGTCATAGAAAGTCAATATTCTTGTAGTGTGACACTTCCTGAAATGTTCCTTGGCCATGTCCTGACACGTCCTAACCCAAGCCATGCCCACATCCTGCCATGTCCTGACACGTCATGTGGCCACATCCTGACCCGTGCCATGGCCATGCCCTGCAATCTCCTGCGATGTACTGACACATTTAAAAATGTGCCATGGCCATGTCATAACACATCCTGCCCCGTGCTATGCCCACATCCTACCATGTACTGCGACGTCCTGACACGTCGTGTGGCCACGTCCTATAGTGTCCTAACATGTCCTGACCCATTCCATGGCCATGCCTTGCCATGTCCTGCGACGTCCTAACATGTCATGACACGTCCTAAAATATGCCATGGAAATATCCTGACAGGTCCTGACCCATGCCATGCCCACCTCCTGCTATGTCCTGAAACGTCCTATGGTCACATCCTGCAACATCCCAACCCATGACTTTGCCATGCCCTACTGTGTCCTGCGACATCCTGATACGTGCCATGGCCATGTGCTGACACATTCTAACCCGTGCCATGTGGAAATGTCCCGCGACATCCTGAAACATCCTGACTCGTGCCATGGCCATGCCCTGCCATGTTCTCTAATGTCTTGACACATCCTAAAATGTGCCATAGCCATGTCCTAACGTGACCTGACCCATGTCATGCCCATGTCCTGCCATGTCCTAACACATTTTGTGGCCATGTTCTGCGACGTCCTGACCCATGCCATGGCCACCCCCTATCATGTACTTTAACATCCTGACACGTCCTGAAACGTGCCATGGCCATATCTTGACACGTCCTGACCCATTCCATGCCCACATCCTACCATGTCCTGCGGTGTCCTGAAATGTCCTGTGGCCACGTCCTGCGATGTCCTGACATGTCTTGACCCATGCCATGGTCATGCCCTGCCATGTCCTGTGATATCCTGACACGTCCTGAAACATGCCTTGGCTATGTCCTGACACGTCCTGATCCGTGCCATGCTCACATCCTGCCATGTCCTAACATGTTGTGTGGCCACGTCCTATAACGTCCTGACATATCCTGACCGGTGCCATGGCCACGACCTGCCATGTCCTGTGATGTCCTGACATGTGTTGATACGTGCCATGTCCATGTGTTGACACGTCTTGACCCATGATGTGCCCACGTCCGGCCGTGTCCTGACACGTCTTGTACCCATGTCCTACGATGTCCTAATACGGCCTTACTTGTGCCAAATCCATGTCCTGCCATGTCCTGTGATGTCCAGACACATCTTGACATATTACATGGCCATTATCTGACACATCCTGATCCGTGCCATGCCCCGTTCTTCCATGTCCTGACATATCTTGTGGCCACATCCTATGACATACTGACACATCCTGACCCGTGCAATGGACACACCCTGCCATGTCCTGTGACGTCGTGACACATTCCCTGGCCATGTCCTCCAACGTCCTAACACGTCCCGTCCCGTGCCATACCCATTACCTATAATGACTTGACATGTCTTGTGGCCATGTCCTGCCACGTCCTAACACGTCCTAACCCATTCCATGGCCATGTCCTGACACGTCCTGACCTGTGCCATGCCCATGTCTTGCAATGTTCTGCGACATCCAGACACATCATGTGGCCACAACAAACAACATCTTGTGATGTCCTAACACGTCCTAACATATGCCATGGCCTTGCCCTGCCATGTCCTATAGCGTCCTGGCACATCCTGACATGTGTCATGGCCATGTCCTGACACGTGTAGACCCGTGCCATGCCCACGTCCTACGACATGCTTTCATGCCCTGACCAATTGCGTGGCCATGCCCTGCCATCTCCTGCGATGTCCTGACATGTCCTAAAATGTGCCATAGCCATGTCCAGTCATGTTCTAAGGCATGGCATGCCCACGTCTTGCAATGTCGTGCGATGTCTTGAAACGTCCTGCAACGTCCTGACAAGTCCTGACTCGTGCCATGCCCATATCTTGACACGTCCTGACCCGTGCCATGCCCACATCCTGACATGTCCTGCGATGTCCTGCCAAGTCCTGTAGCCACGTCCTGCGACATCCTTACATGTCCTGACCCATGCTATTGCCACTCCCTACCATGTCTTGCGACATCCTTACTCGTCTTTACACGTGCCATGGCCATGTCTCGACACGTCCTAACACGTGCCATATCCATGACCTGACATGTCCTGACTCGTGCCATGGCTTCAGCCTACTATGTCCTACGACATCCTGACACATCATGAAATATGCCATGGCCATATCCTGACACTTTCTAACCCATGCCATGCCCACGCCCTGCCATGTCCTGATAGGTCTTATGGTCACGTCCTGATACGTCCTAACCCACGCCACGGCCGCGCCCTACCATGTCCTGCAACATCCTGACACATCTAGAAACATGCCATAGCCATGTCCTGAATTGTGCGATGCCCACGTCCAGCCATGTCCTGAAATGTCTTGTGGCCACGTCCTGCAATGTCCTGACAAGTCCTTACACGTGCCATACCCACACCTTTCCATGTCCTGCAACATCCTGACACATGCCATGGCCATGTCCTGACACGTCCTGACCCGTGCCATACCCACGTCCTACCATGTCCTGGAAAGTCCAGACCCGTTCCATGCCCACATCCTACCATGTCCTGTGATGTCTTGACACATGCCATGCCCATGTCCTACAACGTCCTAACATGTCCTGACATGTGCCATACCCACGACCTATGATGACTTGACATGTCATGCGGCCACGTCCTGCCATATCCTAACATCTCCTGACCCATGCCATGGCCATGCCCTGCCATGTCCTAATACGTTATGTGGCATCCTGAAGAGTGCATGGCCATGTCCTCATATGTCTTGACCCGTGCCATGCCCACATCCTGTCAAGTCCTGCGAAGTCCTGACACGTCCTGTGGCCACGTCCAACGATGTTCTATGATGTCATGAAACTTTCTGACTCATACCATAGCCATGCCTTGCCATGCCATACGGTGTCATGACATGTCTTAACACGTGCAATGGCCATGTCCTAACACGTCCTGATTTGTGCCATGCCCACATCCTGCCATGTCCTGACACGTTATGTGGCCACGTCCCACGACGTCCTTACATGTCTAGACTGTGGAATGGCCACCCTGGCATGTTCTGCAATGTCATAACGCATCCTAAAATGTTCCATGGCTATGTCCTGACACGTTCTGACCCGTGACATGCCCACGTCTTGCCATGTCTTGCAACGTCCTGACACGTCATATAGCTACATCCTCTAACGTCGTGACACGTCCTAAACCGTGCTATGGCCACGCCCTGCCATGTCCTGACACATCCTGTCACTTTCCATGTCCATGTCCTGACATGTCCTAACTCGTGCGATGACTTTGTCCTACTATGTCATGCGACGTCCTGACACATCCTGTGGCCACGTCCTACAACGTCCTGACCAGTGCCATGGCCACGCCATGCCATGTCCTTGACATCCTGACACATCCTAAAACATGCAATGGCCATGTCCTAACACATCCTGACCTTTGCTATGACCACATCATACCATATCTTGCGACGTCCTGACACGTGTTGTGGTCACGTCATACAATGTCCTAACAAGTCCTGACACGTGCCATGTCCATGCCATGCCATGTCATGCGACATCCTGACAGGTCCTGAAATATGTTCTCGCCATGTCTTGACATGTCCTGACCTGTGCCATGCACACGTCCTTTCATGTACTAACACGTCTTGTGGCCACGTCCTACGACGTCCTGACATGTCCTGACCCGTGCCACGACCATGCCCTGTCATGTTTTGCAGCATCATGACACATAGTAACACGTGACATGTCCATGTGCTGACATGTCCTGACCTATGCCATGCCCATATCATTCTATGTCTTGACACGTCCTGTGGCCACGTCCTGACACGTCCTTACTTGTTCCATAGCCACTCCTTGCCATGTCCTGCCATGTCCTGACACATCCTGACATATGCCATGGCCATGTACTGACACATCCTGACCCATGCCATACCCACGTCTTGCCATGTCCTGCGACGTCCTGACACATCTTGTGGCCACGTCTTGTGGCCACATCCTGCAACATCCTGACACGTCCTTACCCGTGCCATAGCCACGACCTTCCATGTCCTGCGACATCCTAACATGTCCTGACCCATGCCATGGCCACCCCCTACCATGTTATGCAACGTCCTGACATGTCCTGAAACATGCCATGGCCATGTTCTAACACGTCCTGACATGTGCAATGCCGATGTCCTTCCATGTCCTAACATATCATGTGGCCACGTCCTATGATGTCTTGATACGTCTTGACCCGTGCCATGGTCATGCCCTGCCATCTCTTGCAATGTCGTGACACATCCTGACACGTGTCATGGCCATGTGCTGACACGTCCTGACCCGTGCCATGCCCACATCCTTCCATGTCCTGACACGTCATGTGGCCACGTCCTGCGACATCCTGACACTTCGTTACTTGTTCCATAGCCATGCCATGTCATGTCCTTCGACGTCTTGACACATTGTAACATACGCCATGGCCATGTCGTGACCCGTGACATGCCTACGTCTTGCCATGTCCTACGAAGTCCTTACACATCCTTAGTCACGCCTTGTCATGCCCTTCGACGTCCTGACATATCCTGACATATGCCATGGCCATGTCCTGACCCGTGCCATGGCCACACCCTACCATGTCTTTTGACATCCTAACACGTGCTGAAACGTGCCATGTCTATGTCCTAATGCATCCTCACTCATGCCATGCCCACATCTTTCCATGTCCTGACACGTCCTCTGGCCACGTCCTCGACCTCCTGACACATCCCGACCCGTGCCATGGTAACACCCTACCATGTCCTACGATGTCCTGACAAATTCTAACATGTGCCATGGCCATGTGATGACATATCCTGACCCGTACCATGCCTACGACCTACCATGTCCTGACACGTCCTATTAAATCCCGACACGTCCTTACCCGTGCCATAGTTATGCCCTGCCATGTCCTGCGACGTCCTGACATATCCTGACACATGCCATGGCCATGTCCTAACACATCCTGAAACGTGCCATGGCCATGTCCTGACACGTCTTGACCCATACCATGCCCATATCCTGCCATGTTCTGACACGTCCCACATCCTCGACGGCCTGACATGTCCTGACCCGTTCCATGGTCACGCCCTGCCATATCTAGCAATGCCATGACACATTAGGGCATGTGCCGTGGCCATGTGTTGACAAATCCTGACCCACGCCATGCCCAAGTCCTACCATGTCTCTACAGGTATTGTGGCCACATCCTGCGACATCCTGACACATCCTTACCCATGCCATAGCCATGCCCTGCCATGTCTTGAGACATCCTGACATGTCCTGACACGTCCTGACACGTGCCATGCCCATGTCTTTCCATGTCCTGCGACGTCCAAACACATCATGTGGTCACATTGTGCAATGTTGTGACACATTTTGTGGCCACATACTATGACATCCTGACATGTCCTTACATATGCCATAGCCACATCATGCCATGTGTTACGACCTCTTGACATGTCTTACGCATTCCATGGCCATGTCCTTACACGTCATGTCCTATCCATGCCCACGTCCTGCCATGTCCTGCGACATCCTGACACGTCCTATGGCCACATCCTTTGATATCCTAACACATCCTGACACCGTCCATGGCCACGCCCTGCCATGTCTTGTGATGTCCAGACACGTCTTGAAATATGCCATGGCCATGTCCTTACATGTTCTGACACGTGCCATGCCCACATCCGGCCATGTCCTTACACGTCCTATGGCCACATCCTCAACATACTGACACGTCCCAACCCGTGCTATGGTCATGCCCTGCCATGACCTGCGATGTCCTAACACGTCCTGACATGTGCCATGGCCATGTGCTGAGATGTCTGAACCAGTGTCATGCCCACATCCTGCCATGTCCTGACATGTCCTGTGGCCATGTCCTGCGATGTCCTGACACGTCCTTGCCCGTTCCATAGCCACACCCTACCATGTCCTGCAATGTCCTGGCACATCCTGACACATGCCATGGCCATGTCCTAACACATCCTGACTCGTGCCATGCCCAAATCTTTCCATGTCCTGCGACATCCTGACACGCCCTGTGGCCACGTCCTGCAATGTCTTGACATGTCCTAGCCCGTTGCATGGCCATGCCTAGCATGTCTTGTGACATTGTGACATGTCATGAAATATGCCATGGCAATGTACCGACACATCCTGACCCTTGCCATGCCCTCATCCCGCCATGTCTTAACACGTCCTGTGGCCATATCCTCGACGTCCTGACATGTCCCGACCAGTGCCATGGTCACGCCCTGCCATGTCCTGGATGTCTTGACACATCCTGACACATTCCATGGCCATGTGCTGACACATCCTGACCTGTGCCATGCCCACGTCCATCCATGTCATGACACGTCCTGCGACATCCTGACACGTCCTTACCCGTGCCATAATTACACCCTGCCATGTCCTGCGATGTCCTAACACATCCTGAAACATGCCATGGCCCTGTCCTGACACGTCCTAAAATGTGCTATGGCCATGTCCTGACACGTATTGACCCGTACCATGCCCACATCCTGCCATGTCCTGACATGTCCTGACTCGTGCCATGGTCACGACCTGCCACGTCCTACAATGTCGTGGCACGTCTTGACACGTCCCACGGCCATGTGCTGACATGTCTGGACCCGTTCCATGCCCACGTCTTGCCATGTCCTGACAGGTATTGCGGCCACATCTTGCGATGTCCTGACACGTCCTTACCCGTGCCATAGCCATGACCTGCCATGTCCTGCAACATCCTGACATGTCTTGACACATGCCATGGCCATGCCCTGACACGTCCTGACCCGTCCCATGCCAGTGTCTTGCCATGTCCTACGACGTCCTGACACATCCTGTGGCCACATTGTGCAATATGCTGACACCTCTTGTGGCCACGTCCTATGACGTCCTGACTCGTCCTTACTCATGCCATAGCCATGCCCTGCCATGTTGTACGATGTCCTAACATGTCCTAACACATGCCATGGCTATATCCTGACATGTCCTGACCCATGCCATTCCCACGTCCTACCATGTCCTGCGACTTCCTGACACGTATTATGGCCACATCCTATAATATCCTGGCACGTCCTGACAAATGCCAAGGCCATGTCCTTCCATGTGCTGTCATGTCTTGACACGTTCTATGGCCACGTCCTGCGATATCCTGACACGTCCTGACCCCTGCCATGGCCACACCCTGCCATGGCCATACCCTACCATGTCTTGTGACATCCTGACACATCCTGAAATGAGCTATAGCCATGTCCTAACACGTCGTGACCCGTGCCATGCTCATATCCAGCCATGCCTGATACGTCCTGTGGCCACGTCCTCGACATCCTCACATGTCCTAACCTGTGCCATGTTCACGCCCTTCCATGTAGTACAACGTCTTGACACATCCTAACACGTGGCATGGCCATGTGTTTACAAGTCCTAACCCGTGCCATGCCCACGTCCTGCCATGTCCTGACACGTCCTGTGGCTACGTTCTCCAATGTCCTGACATGTCCTTACCCGTGCTAGAGCCATGCCCTGCCATGACTTGCAATGTCCTGACACGTCCTAACCCGTGCCATGCCCACGTCCTACCCTGTCCTATCACGTCTTGTGGCCACATCCTACGATGTCCTGCGATATTCTTACATTTACTGACCGATGCTATGGCCATGCCCTGCCATGTCCTGTGACGTCCTGACAATGCGCGAAGGCCATGTCCTTACACGACCTGACATGTTCCATGCCCACGTCCTGACATGTCCTGACACGTCTTGTAGCTACGTCCTACAATATCCTCACACGTCTTCACACGTCCTAACCTGTGCCATGGCCATGCCCTCCCATGTCTTGCAACGTCCTGACTCATCCTGAAATTTGCCATGGCCATGTCCTGACACATCTTGACCCATTCCATGCCTCTGTCCAGCCATGTCCTGCAACGTTCTGACACGTCCTAAGAGATCCCGACACATGCTGACCTATGCCATGGCCATGCCCTGCCATGTCATGCAACGTCCTGATATGTCCTGAAACAGGCCATGGCCATGTCATGACACATCATGACCCGTGCTATTCCCACGTCCTGTTATGTCTGACATGTCTTGTGGAAACATCCTGCAACGTCCAGACACATCCTGACCCGTGCCATGGCCACGCCCTGCCATGTCCTACGATGTCCTGACACGACCTGACCCATGCCATGCCCATATCCTGCCATGTCCCGACACATCTTGTGGCTACATTCAGTAACATCGTGACACGTCTTGACACATCTTGACTCGTGCCATGGCTATGCCCTGCCATGTCCTACGACATCCTGATATGTCATCAAATGTGCCATGGACATTTCCCGACACATCCTGACCCATGCCATGCCCACGTCCTGCCATGTCCTAACACGTTCAGTGGTCACGTCCTGACACGTGCCATGGCTACACCCTGCCATGTCCTACAACTTCCTAACACATCAGGAAATATGCCATGGACATGTCCTGACACATCCTGACCCATGCCATGCTCACGACCTGCCATGTCCTACGACGTCCTGACATGTCTTATGGCCACATCCTACAATGTCCTGACATGTCCTGACCCATGCCATGGCCACGCCATGCCATGTCCTGCAACGTCCTGACACGTCCTGAAACATGCCAAGGTCATGTCCTGAACTGTGTCATGCCCACGTCCTTCCATGTCTTAACACATCCTGACTTGTGCCATGACCACGCCCTGCCATGTCTTGCAATATCATGACATAGCCTGACACGTGCCATGGCCATGTGCTGACACATCCTGACCCGTGCTATGCCCACATCCTTCCATGTCCTGACACATCATGTGGCCACATCCTGAAATATCTTAACATGTCCTTACTTATGCCATAGCCATGCCCAGCCATGTCATGCAACATCCTGACACGTCCTGACATGTGACATGGCCATGTCTTGACACATCCTGACCCGTGCCATGCCCACATCTTGCCATGTCCTGCGACGTCCTATCACGTCCTGTGGCCACGTCTAGCAATGTCCTAACATGTCTTGTTGCCACGTCCTACGACATCCTGACACGTCCTTACCTATGCCATAGCCACGAACTTCCTTGTCCTGCGCTATCCTGACATGTCCAGACATATGCCATCGCTATGTCCTGACACGTCCTGACCCGTGCCTTACCCAATTCTTCCTATGTCCTGCGACATCCTGACATGTCCTATGGCCACGTCCTGCGATGTCGTGACATGTCCTGACCTGTGCCATGGCCATGCCCTACAATGTCTTTTCACAATGTGACACGTCCTGAAATGTGCCATGGCCATGTCCTGACACATCCTGATGGGTGCCATGCCCTCATCCTGCCATTTCCTGACATGTCTTGTGGCCACGTCCCTGACATCCTGACAAATCCCGACCCGTGCCATGGTCATGCCCTGCCATGTCCTGCGATGTCCTGACACATCGTGCCACGTGCCATGGCCATGTTCTGACATGTCCTAACATGTGCCATGCCCACGTACTACCATGTCATGACACGTTCTGTGGCCACGTCTTGCGACATCCTGACACGTCTTTACTCATGCCATAATTATTCCCTACCATATCCTGCGACGTCCTAACACAACCTGACCCATGCCATGGCCATGTCCTGACACGTGCAGAAACCTGAGATGCCCATGTCCTCAGCGTCCTAACTTGTCCTAACCCGTGCCATGGTCACGACCTTCTATGTCCTAAAATGTCGTGCCACGTCTTGACACGTGCCATGGCCATGTGCTGACACATCTTGACCTATGCCATGCCCATGTGTTGCCATGTCCTGACATTGTGGCCATATCCTGCGACGTCCTGACACGTCCTTACCCGTGCCATAGCCATGACCTGCCATGTCTTGTGACATCCTGACATGTCCTAACACATGCCATAGCCATGTCCTGACACATCCTGACCCGTCCCGTGCCTATGTCTTGCTATGTCCTGCGATGTCCTGACACATCCTTTGGCCATAATGTGCAATGTCCTGACACATCCTGTGGCCACGTCCTGCAATGTCCTAGCGCGTCCTTTACTATTCCATAGCCATGCCCTATTATGTCCTACGACATCATGTCATATCCTAACACATGCCATGGCCATGTCCTGACACGCTCTGACCCATGCCATTCCCACATTCTACCATGTCCTACGACATCCTGACATGTCTTATGGCCATATCCTGCAATATCCTGACACGTCTTGACATATGCAATGGCCACGTCCTGTCATGTCCTATGATGTCCTGACACGTCGTATGGACATGTCCTACGATGTCCTAACATGTCCTAACCCATGCCGTTTTCACACCCTACCATGTCTTGTGACATCCTAACACGTCCTAAAACATGCTATGGCCATGTCCTGACACGTCCTAACCCGTGCCATGCCCATATCTAGCCATGCCTAACATGTCCTATGGCCACATCCTTGACGTCCTGACACGTCCTGACCCGTGCTATTGTCACACGCTACCATGTCTTCAACATCTTGACACGTCCTAACACGTGCCATCGCCATGTGTTGACACGTCCTAACCCGTGCCATGCCCACGTCCTCCCATGTCCCGACACATCATATGGCAACATCCTGACACGTCCCGACCTATGCCTTGACCACACCCTACCATGTCCTGCTATATCCTGACACATTCAGAAATGTGCCATGGCTATGTCCTGACATGTCTCTGACCTGTGCCATGCCCACGTCCTACCATGTCCTGACACGTCGTGTGGCCACGTCCTACGATGTTCTCACATGTCCTGACCCATGCTATGGCCACGCCCTGCCATGTCCTACGACATCTTGACACATCACAAAATGTGCCAACGCCATGTCCTGATACGACCTCACATGTTCCATGCCCATGTCCTGCCATATCCAGACATGTCTTCTGACCACGTCCTGTAACGTCCTAACACGTCTTGACACATCCTAATTTGTGCCATGGCCATGCTCTGCCATGTTTGACCCGTCTTGAAATGTGCCATCGCCATGTCCTCACACGTCCTGACCCAGTCCATGCCCCAGTCCAGCCATGTCCTGCGATGTCCTGACACATATTGAGACCTCCTGACACATGTCAACCCATGCCATGGCCATGCCCTGCCATGTCATGCGACGTCCTGATACGTCCTGAAATAGGCTATGGCCATGTCATGGCACATCATGACCCATGTTATTCCCACGTCCTGCCATGTCCTGACACGTCATGTGGCCACATCCTGTGACGTCCAAACACATCCTGAGTCGTGCCATGGCCACGCCCTGCCATGTCTTGCGATGTCCTGTCACATCCTAAAATGTGCCATGGCAAAGTCCTGACACGGCCTGACCCGTGCCATGCCCATGTCCTACCATGTCCCGACACATCTTGTGGCCACGTCCTACGACATCCTGACACGTCTTAACACGTCCTGACTTGTGCCATGGCAGTGCCCTGCCATGTCCTACGACATCCTGACATATCCTGAAATGTCCCATGTCCATGTCCTAATACGTCCTGACCCATGCCATGTCCTAACACGTCTAGTGGTCACGTCCTGACCCGTACCATGGCCACACCCTACCATGTCCAGCAATGTCCTAACCCGTGCATTGCCCACGACTTGCCATGTCCTGCGACGTCCTGACACGTCTTGTGGCCACGTCCTACAATGTCCTGACACGTCTTGACCCATGCTATGGCCACGCCCTGCCATGTCCAGCAACGTCCTGACACATCCAGAAACATGCCATGGCCATGTCCTGACCAGTGCAAAGCCCACGTCCTTCCATGTCCTAACACATCCTGTGGCCATGTCCTACAACATCCTAACACGTCCTGACCCATGGCTCGACCATACCCTGCCATGTATTCAACGTTTTGACACGTCCTGACACGTGCCATAGCCATGTGCTGACACTTCCTGACCCGTGCCATGCCCACATCCTGGGATGTCCTAACACATCATGTGGCCACATCCTACAACGTCTTGACACGTCCTTACCCATTCCATAGCCACGACTTTCCCTATCCTGTGACATTCCAACACGTCCTTACCCATTCCATAGCCACGACTTTCCCTATCCTGTGACATTCCAACACGTCCCGACACATGCCATGGCCATGTCCTAATGCGTCCTGACTGGTGCCATGCCCACATCCTGCCATATCCTACAACATCTTGACATATCCTGTGGCCACGTCCTGCGATGTCATGACACGTCCTAACCCATGCCATGGCCACGCCTGACCATGTCTTGTAACGTCCTAACACGTCTTGAAACCTGCCATGGCCATGTCGTGACACATCCTAAACGTGTCATGCTTACATCTTGCCATATCCTAACACGTCATGTGGCTATGTCCTCGATGTCCTGACACGTCCCGAACCGTACCTTGGTCACGCCCTTCCATGTCCTGCGATGTCCTGACATGTCCTGACACGTGCCATAGCCATGTGCTGACACGTCCCCATGTCATGCTTTGTGCTGACATGTCCTATGGAGACGTCCTGTGACATCTTGACACGTCCTTACCCGTGCCATACTTACGCACGGCCATGTCCTGTGACCTCTCGACACATGCTAACACATGCCATGGCCATGTCCTGACACGTCCTGAAACGTGCCATGGTCATGTCTTGACACATCTTGACTCGTACCATTCCCACAACCTACAATGTCCTGACACGTCCTGACCGGTGCCATAGTTATGCCCTGCCATGTCATGCGGCGTCTTGACACGTCCTGACATGTGCCATGGCCATGTGCTGACACGTCATGACCTGTGCCATGCCCACGTCGTACCATGTCCTGACACATATTGTGGCCACATCCTACGACGTCCTGACACGTCCTTACCCGTGCCATATCCACGCCCTACCATATCCTGCAATGCCTTGACACGTCGTGACACATGCCATGGCTATGTCCTGACCCGTGCGATTCCCATATTTTGCCATGTTCTACGACATCCTTACACATCCTGTGGCCACATCGTGCAATGTCCTGACACGTCCTGACCCGTGCCATACTCATGTCCTGCCATGTTCTACGACATCCTGACACGTCCTGTGGCCACATCGTGCGATATCCTAACATGTCCTGACACACTCCATGACCACGCCCTGCCATGTCATATGATGTCCTGACATGTTTTGAAATGTGCCATGGACATGTCCTGACACGTCCTCACCCGTGCCATGCCCACACCTGCCATGTCCTAACACATCGTATGGCCACGTCCTAGACGTCCTGACACATCCCGACCCATGCCATTGTCATGCCCTACCTTGTCCAGTGATGTCCTAACATTTCCTAACATGTGCCGTGACCATATGCTATCATGTCCCGACCCGTGCCATGTCCACATCGTGTCATGTTCTGACACGTTTTGTGGCCACGTCCTGCGACGTCCTGACACGTCCTTACCCATTACATAGTCATGCCCTGCCATGTACTTCTACTTCCAGACACATCCTGGCACATACCATGGCCATGTCCTAAAACGTCGTGACCCGTGCCATGCCTACGTCTTGCCATGTCCTGCGACGTCCTGACACATCCTGTGGCTATGTCTTGCAATGTCTTGACATGTCTTGTGGCCACTTCCTGGAACATCCTGACACGTCCTTACCCGTGCCATAGCCATGACCTACCATGTCCTGTGACGTCCTGGCATGTCCTGACTCATTCCATGGCACGTCCTGCCATGTCCTGCGATATCTTCACACATCTTGTGGCAACTTCCTATGATGTCTTCATACATCCTGACCCATGCCATGGCCATGCCTTGCAATGTCTTGAGACATCTTGAAACGTCCTGAAACATGCCATGGCCATGTCCTGACACGTCCTGACCCGTGCGATGCCCACATCCTACCATGTCCTAACACATCCTATGGCCATGTCCTTGACATAGTGACACGTTCAGACCCATGCCATGGTCATGCCCTACCATGTTTTGTGATGTCCTGACACGTTCTGACACGTGCCATGGCAATGTACTGACACATCCTAACCCATGTCATGCCCACGACGTGCCATCCTAACATGTCCTATGTCCACATCCTACGATGTCCTGACTTGTCCTTACCCATGCCATAGCCACACCCTGCCCATGTCCTATGACGTCTTGACACATCCTAACATATGCCATGGCCATGTCCTGTCACATTCTTAAATGTTCCATTGCCATGTCCTTACACGTCCTGAACCGTACCGTGCCCACATCCTACCATGTCTTGACATGTCCCGTGGCCACGTCCTTGATGTCCTAACACGTCCTGACTCGTGTCATGGTCACGCCTTTCCATGTCTTGCAACATCGTGACACGTCCTGACATGTTCCACGACTAAGTGTTGATACGTCCTGACTCGTGCCATGCCTACGTCTTGCCATGTCCTGACACGTCCTGTCGCCACGTCCTGACACATCCTTACCCATGCCACAGCCATGCCCTATCATGTCGTGTGACGTCCTTAAAGATGCCATGGACATGTCCTAACATGTCCTGACCAATGCCATGCCCACGTCTTTCCAAGTCTTGCGATGTCCTGACATGTCCTGCAGCCACGTCCAGTACTGTCCTGACACGTCCTGTGGCCACGTGCTACGACATACTGACACGTACTTACCTATACCATAGCCACACCCTTCCATGTCCTACAATATCCTGGCATGTTCTGATACATGCCATGGCCATGTCCTAACACGTCCTGACCCATGCCATGCCCATGTCCTGCGACATCCTGACACATTATATGGACACGTCATGTGATGTTCTAACACATCCTATAGCCACGTCCTGACACGTCTTGACCCGTTCCATGGACACGCCCAGCCATATCATGTGACATCCTGACATATCCTGTCATGTTCCATGGCCATGTCTTGACACGTCCTGACTCGTGCCATGCCCTTGTCCTGCCATGTCCTGCCATGTCCTGACACATCCTGTGGCCACATCCTACGATGTCCTGACCGGTGCCATGGCCATACCCTCACATGTCCTACAACATCCTGACACTTCTTGAAATGTGCCATGGCCATGTCCTGACACGTCCAAACCCATGCTATGCCCACGTACTGCCATGTCCTAACACGTCCTGTGGCCACGTCCTGACCCGTGCCATGGCCACGTCCTAACCCGTGCCATGGCCACGCCTTGCAATGTCCTGCGATGTACTGATACATTTAGAAACGTGCCATGGCCATGTCATAACACGTCCTGACCCATGCCATGCCTACGTCCTTCTATCTCCTGCGACGTCCTGACACGACCTGTGGCCACGTCCTACAACGTCCTAACACATCCTCACTCGTTCCATGGCCACGCCCTGCCATGTCCTACGACGTCCTGACATGTCATGACATGTTCTAAAATGTGCCATGGCCATATCCTGACAGGTCCTGACCTGTGCCATGCCTACGTCCTGCTATGTCAAGACACGTTCTATAGTCACGTCCTGAAACATCCTAACGCATGCCATTGCTACGCCCTGATGTGTCCTGCGGTGTCCTGACACGTGCCATGGCCGTGTGCTAATACGTTTTGACCTATTCCATGCCCACATCCTGCCATGTCCTTACAAGTCATGTGGGCATGATAAGTTGGTAAAATACCAACTTATCTTGCCTTTAAACCAATACATTTGCTATGTTTGAAGTGATAAAATCACGTATTTAATGTTATTTACTTCTATTCTACATGGTTGAATGTGATTTAGAAGTAATGGTGAAGAAACCAAGTGAAAACAAGACAAAAATTAGCTAAAATGGACAAATAATCTGCCCAGTGAAACACCCTTCACGAACGCGATAGAGGGATCGTGAACGCGATAGTTCAGCAGATAAAGCTACGCGACGCGATGTACTAGAGTGAACGCGATTCAGGATGAAAGGAACCTTCGCGAACGCGAAGTCACTCACGCGAACGCGGTGATCAATGACAAGTACTTTCTCGAACGCGAAGGTATGTATGCGAACACTTTGCTTAAGAACTGTCAGTCATCGTGAACGCGAAGATGGACACGCGGACGCGATGAACAAATCTGGCGTGAAAACTGGGCAGTTTTGTAATTTTACATTTTCTACCCCAAATCAATTATATACTCGTCCAAACAGATTTTTTAGGGATCTTTGGTAAATCTTTGGCTTATTTTCAGTAGAGAGAACATTTTTGGAAGCTAGGGTTTTGCACACACACTTGGGTCTTGAAGATTGAAGCTTTTGGTTAAGAATTTCTTACCCATCTATGTTTATTTCTTCATCTCCTTGCTTTGTATTGATTATTTAAGTGTGTAGTATTTATTTCCAACACTTGAATCTTGTTTATGAGAATATTCATGTTTAAAGTGTGGATTAAATAACTTGTGGTGCTTATGTATTTGTTAGATGATCTTGTTATTTGAATCTTAGATTGAATATATTGAATTTATTGTTGTGGGTTGTTTATTTGATTTTGATCTTAATTATTTTACTGCTCGACCAACAGTGAAATATTATTTACGAATCTTGAATTAAAATTGACAGAGGAAATTCTTGGTTGCATATAAAATCAAATAGAACAAGATTTGAATCTCGGGCATCGGGTGAAGGATTTGCAATTAAGATAGACATATACTTAGTTGCCTTATTTGGTTGAAGCATAAGAGTTGTAAATGCATTCTTGTTAATATTAATACGAAAGACATATAGGTGTTGATTTAACTTGGATAGATTCATAAGAACTCGAAAGATTCTTATGAATATTATTAACCTTATAATCAACAATCTGAATAGTTCAATAAATCAATTATGAGTATGAAAAGAAGCATGATTACAAGCAATTTCATGATCACTTCAGTGTAATTCCCGAAGCAATCATACGTGTAGCCATTGATCATTTTACTTGCTTTCTAGTTTAGTTTATAGTTTCGCATTTAAGTTTAAATACCTTTTCAACCACCATTCATAGTGTTTGGCTTTGCATAATTAGCAATAATTTTCTTACATGCCTAATCACTGTCACGACCCTAGTTCACCAATTATGAATATGTCGTGATGGCACCCAGTCCCCACGACTAGGTAAGCCTAACACGTTGCGGAATATACAAGTTATAAATACTTAAATAAGAAACAGCGGAAAATAGCATAAAAGATATGTAATCCGTGCCGCTTGGCACATACATCCGTCACACAATGAATAAAACACTACCAAGATCCGGAACCCCACGGTAACACAGACTAAAAGGGAAATACAACTGTGGCTCTATGTGTAAAGAGTATCTAACAACGACATGAAGAAAAATGTCAACTAGTACTACTAGAATAGAAGGGAAGCCTCCGGATCCGCGGACGTAGCGGATCATACCTCGAAGTCTCCCAGAAAGCTGCGGAATCACCTAGTACGAGCCTGCTCTGATGTACCTGGATCTGCACAACAAAAGTGTGCAGAAGAGTAGCATGAGTACACCACGGCGGTACTCGGTAAGTGCCAAGCCTAACCTCGATGGAGTAGTGACGAGGTAGGTCAGGGCCCTACTGAGAAACAATAATATAATGATGAAAACAAAATAAACGGTTTATATGATAATAATTTCCGAAATAACAACATTATGATAATTACTGCAACTGTCTACGATTAAGCTAACAACAAATAACCCACTCAAATAAACAAATCCAGGATCTGTGGGAATTGAACCCACAGTCCCATTCTCAGTACCTCTGGGTCTCCGGGAATCGAACCCGCAGCCCATGTCTCAATAATATCTCAATAGCTCAGGATCTCCGGGAATCGAACCCGCAGTCCATATCTCAATAACTCGGGATCTCCGGGAATCGAACCCGCAGTCCATATCTCAATAACTCGGGATCTCCGGGAATCGAACCCGCAGTCCACAAACAATATCACTCCGGGTCTCTGGGAATCGAACCCACAGCCCTGGGATCTCCGGGAATTGAACCCGCAGTCCACCAACACATCAAATAAAGAAAACACACAGAGAGAATATAATATGTTAAATTTACAACTTCACCGAAATTAGTGCCAACAATTTATCAAGAGTTCAAGTAAATCAACTAGGCAATTAAACATGTTGAATCCTAGCTAATCATGCTTTTCTAAGTAATACCGGGTAATGGTAACGCTTTTATCAGCTAAGAGCAGGAATATCACTAATCAGCCAATTCAAGTAAAGTGTGTGTTACAACAACCAGCGCATGTACACGCCCGTCACCTCGCGTACAAGGCATTTAAACTATCACATAATATCCTAGGGGTGAAAGTTCCCCCACACGAGGTTAGACAAGCCACTTACCTCAATTCCGGTACAAAACCGCTAAGTAATAACCCTCTTGCCATGAATGTCGGCCTCCACAAGAGTAGAATCTGATAAAAATCAATAGAATCACATCAAAATAGGCCAATTGGGCATTACCCAATCAAATTAACTCAAAATTCACCAAAACCCACAAGTTGCCAAAACCCGACTTTCGGTACGCTTAACGGAAATTCACGAAAGTTATATATTCGGAACCCTTGTTTCAATACGAGTCTATGCATATAAAGTTTACCAAATTCGGACTCCGTTTGCCCACTCAAAACCTTGATTTTCTAAAGGTTTTGGTCTAGGGTGAAAAACCCCCATTAATTACCCAAATTCCTCCATTTTCATGAAAAACTTGCATAATATTATCAACAACAATCATAATTGGAGTCCATAATTGATTACCTGAAGAAACCCCTTGAATCTCCCATCAAAATCGTCCAAATCGCTCCTTAAGCCGAGACCCAAAATGTGTGAAATGTTCTGAAATTTTTCTAACTTCTGATACACTTACTTACAGCGATTTTCGCTTCTGCGGAACATTTTCCGCTTCTACGCATCCGTATCCACGACCAAAGGGTCGCTTCAGCGGTTCCAGGCCTGGCCGGCCATTTCCTCTTCTGCGAACAAGAGGGCCGCTTAAGCGGATCCGCTTCTGCGAAGAAGCATCCGCTTCTGCGGACACGTCCGCCTCTGCGCATAATTGACCGCCTCTGCGGTCTCGCCCAAACGGTAAGATGTCCGCTTCTGCGGACCATGTCCATCGCACCAGCGACCCCGCTTCAGCGGATTGGATTCCGCTTCTGCGGAAATAGCCGCTCCTGCGCATCTCGTCCGCTTCTGCGGACACGCTCCTGCGCCCAAAATTCCGCAGGAGCGGAAACAACAGAAGCAGGATCCCAACCTGCAATTCTTCCACAATTTCTCCTGTTTAACCATCCGAAATCACCCCGAGGCCCCGGGACCTCATCCAAACATACCAACACATCTTAATACCTTATTCGAACTTGCTCAAATCCTCAAAACACGTCTAACAACATCAAATCCCATAATTCACATCGAATTCAAGCCTAAATTTCTTAAAACTTTCCGAATTGCACATTCGATTAAAAACCCGTCCAAACGACGTCCGAATGACCTGAAAATTTGCGGACATATCCAAAATCACATAACGAAGCTACAGAAATTGTCGGAATTCCATTCCGACCCCCGGATCAAAATCTCACCTATCGATCGGATTCGCCAAAATTTCAACCTTCGGCATTTCAAGCCTAATTGAGCTACGGACCTCCAAAATACATTCCAAACGCGCTCCTAACCCCGAAATCACCTAACGGAGCTAATGGAACCATCGGATTTCCGTTCCGAGATCGTCTTAACACTATTCCGGCTACGGACCATTTTTCTAGTTTCAAAGCTCTTATTTAGGGACTAAGTGTCCCAAAATGCTCAAATTTTCGGAACCGACTCTCCCGGCAACCCACAATAGCGGAAATGAACTTAGGGGAACAGTTAAATTAGGGATTGGGGCGTAATTTTCTAAAACGACCGGTCGGGTCGTTACATCTTCCCACACTTAAAGATTCGTTCGTCCTCGAACGAGCATAGAAAACATACCTGGAGTAGTGAAAAGATGAGGGTACTGGCTGCGCATATCCTGCTCGGTCTCCCAAGTCGCCTCCTCGACCGGCTGGCCCCGCCACCGAACCTTTACCGAAGCGATGTTCTTTGACCTTAGCTTTCTGACTTGCCTGTCTAGAATGGCTACTGGCTCCTCAACATAAGACAGATCCTTGTCTAGCTGAACAGATGTGAAAATCCAACACGTGCGACGGGTCACCATGGTATCTCCGGAGCATGGAGACATGAAATACGGGGTGAACTCCGGCTAGGCTGGGAGGTAAGGCCAACTCATAAGCAACATCCCCAACACGCCTCAAAATCTCAAAAGGGACAATAAATCTAGGACTCAGCTTTCCTTTCTTCCCAAACCTCATAACGCCCTTCATGGGCGAGACTCGAAGCAGAACCCGCTCACCAACCATAAAAGCCACATCGCGAACCTTCTTGTCCGCATAACTCTTCCGTCTGGACTGGGCCGCACGAAGTCTGTCCTGAATCACCTTGACCTTGTCCATAGCCTCCTGAACCATATCAGTACCTAGCAACCTGGCCTCGCCCGGCTCAAACCAACCCACGGGAGACCCGCACCTCCTACCATATAGGGCCTCGTACGGTGCCATCTGAATACTAGACTGGTAGCTGTTGTTATAAGCAAACTCCGCCAGTGGCAAGAAGTGATCCCACGAACCTCCAAACTCAATCACGCACGCACGGAGCATATCCTCCAAAAATCTGAATAGTGCGCTCGGACTGCCCATCAGTCTGGGGGTGAAATGTTGTGCTCGGCTCCACCCGAGTACCTAACTCATGCTGTACAGCCCTCCAGAACCGCGAAGTGAACTGAGTGCCTCTATCTGAAATAATGGAAATGGGAATACCGTGCAGCCGAACTATCTCTCTGATATAGATCTCCGCCAGTTGCTCCGATGAATATGTAGTGCTCACCGGTATAAAATGGGCGGACTTGGTTAGGCTGATCCATAATAACCCAAATAGAATCAAACTTCCTAATAGTCCGTGGAAGCCCAGACACAAAGTCCATGGTGATGCGCTCCCATTTCCACTTTGGAATCTCAATCCGCTGCATCAATCCACCCGGACGCTGATGCTCATACTTCACCTGCTGGCAATTGAGGCATCTGGAAACATAATCAACTATATCCCTCTTCATCCGCCTCCACCAGTAATGCTGTTTCAAGTCCTGATACATCTTCGCGGCACCCGGATGGATGGAATACCGCGAGCTATGGGCCTCTGCTAGGATCAGCTCTCGAAGATCATCTACATTAGGCACACAGATGCGGCCCTGCATCCTCATAACTCCATCATCCCCGATGGTAACATCCCGAGCATCACCACGCCGAACTCTATCCTGAAGGACAAGCAAATGAGGGTCGTCGAACTGACGCTCCCCGATGCGGTCAAATAGAGAAGACCGAGAAACCACACAAGCTAGAACCCGGCTGGGCTCCGAAAGATCCAGTCTTACCAACTGCCTGGCCAAAGCCTGAACATCCATCGCCATAGGCCTCTCCGAAGCCGGTAGATATGCCAAACTCCCCAAACTCTCTGCCCGACGACTCAAGGCATCAGCAACCACATTAGCCTTGCCCGGATGATAGAGAATAGTAATATCATAGTCCTTCAGTAGCTCCAACCATCTCCTCTGACGCATATTCAGGTCCTTCTGCTTAAGCAAGTGCTGCAAGCTCCGGTGATCGGTGTAGATCTCACAAGGAACCCCATATAAATAATGACGCCAAATTTTCAAGGCGTGAACAATGGCAGCTAGCTCCAAATCATGAACAGGGTAATTCTTCTCATGCACCTTCAGCTGTCTCGACGCGTAGGCAATCACCCTACCGTCCCGCATCAATACCGCACCGAGTCCAACTCGTGAGGCATCACAATATACAGTATAGGACCCCGAACCTGTAGGCAACATCAATATAGGGGCCGAAGTCAAAGCTGTCTTGAGCTTCTGAAAGCTCGCCTCACACTCGTCTGTCCACCGAAAAGGGGCACCCTTTTGGGTCAATCTAGTCATAGGTGCTGCAATCGAAGAGAACCCCTCTACGAAACGACGGTAGTAGCCCGCCAAACCAAGGAAACTGCGAATCTCGGTAGCGGAGGAGGGTCTGGGCCAACTCTGCACGGCCTCCACCTTCCTCGGATCTACTCGAATACCATCACTCGATACCACGTGGCCCAAAAATGCCACCGAACTCAACCAGAATTCACATTTAGAGAACTTGGCATAAAGCTGCTTCTCCCTCAGGATCTGAAGCACTATCCTCAAATGCTGCTCGTGCTCTTCCCGGCTCCGAGAATATACTAGAATATCATCAATGAAGACAATCACGAACGAGTCCGGATAAGGCCTGAACACACTGTGCATCAAATGCATAAATGCTGCTGGGGCATTAGTCAACCCAAAAGACATCACGAGGAACTCATAGTGACCATACCGGGTCCTGAAGGCGGTCTTCGGGATATCTGGCTCCCGAATCTTCAGCTGGTGATACCCGGAGCGCAAATCAATCTTAGAAAACACATGTGCGCCCTGTAACTGGTCAAATAAATCATCAATACGGGGCAAAGGATACCGGTTCTTCACTGTAACCTTATTCAGCCGACGATAGTCAATACACATACGCATAGAACCGTCCTTTTTCTTCACAAACAATACAGGAGCACCCCAAGGCGAAACACTGGGTCGAATAAAACCCTTGACCAATAACTCCTGTAACTGATCCTTCAACTCCTTCAGCTCCGGAGGAGCCATACGGTACGGTGGAATAGAAATGGGCTGAGTGCCCGGCAACAAGTCAATAACAAAGTCAATATCTCCGTCGGGCGGCATGCCCGGAAGATCAGCTGGAAATACATCAGCAAAGTCACGTACCACATGAACAGAATCAATAGAGGGAGTGTCAATACTGACGTCCCGCACATAGGCTAGATAAGCAGCACACCCCTTCTCAACCATACGCTGAGCTCTGAGAAAAGAAATAACACGGCTAGGGGTGTGATCTAGAGTACCACTCCACTCAATACGTGGAATGCCCGGCATAGCCAGCGTCACGGTCTTGGCGTGACAATCAAGAATAGCATAATGGGGCGACAACCAGTCCATGCCCAGGAATAATATCAAAATCGACCATCCCAAGCAGCAATAGATCCGCTCTGGTCTCAAAATCACAAATGGTAATCAAACACGACCGATATACGCGGTCCACAGCCAAAGAATCACCCACCGGAGTGGAAACATAAATGGGGGCACTCAAAGAATCCCGAGGCACACCCGGATGAGAAGCAAAGTAAGAAGACACATATGAAAAAGTGGAACCAGGGTCGAATAGAACCGATGCCTCCCTGTGACTAACCATAATAATACCTGTGATAACAGAGTCAGATGCAACAGCCGCAGCGCGATCAGGAATAGCATAGAATCTGGCTTGTCCCCCCTCTCGAGGGCGGCCTCTGGAACCCTGACCCCCGCCCCTGGATGGCTGGGCAGGTGGAGTGGCAGCTGGGGCTGGAATGATAGCCTGCTGGCCCTGAGAACCACGCGGATGCTGTGATGACTGATGAGGGGCTCCTCTCCTGCGTCTGGGGCACTCCCTAACCAGGTGGCGAGTATCCCCGCACTCAAAACAAGCTCTGGGAGGACGCGGTGGCTGTGACTGACCAGCCTCACCCCCATTAGTCTGACCCCTGGACGGACCCCGCGCAGGAGGTGCACTGGAAACTGGGGGAGAATAATAAGGCTCCTGAGGTGCTGGAAGAGCTGGGGTACTACCGGCTGCGGGCAATGCTGAGTGAACTGGATGACCGGAATAACCCCTGCCAAAACGACCGACTGCTGAAGTACGGGCACCAGAGAAATGGCCCGACTCACGAGACCTCTTGGCCTCTCTATCTCCCCGCTCTCTAGGGAGCATACTCTCGATCCTCCCGGCAATGCTAACTGCCTGCTGATAAGATATATCTGTCTCCAACTCTCTGGCCATGCTGGATCGGATAGGCGGAATCAAGCCCTCAATAAATCTCCGCACTCTCTCCCGAACCGTGGCTACCAAGGCCGGTGCATGCCCGGCCAGACGGGTGAAACTGATGGCATACTCCGATACTGACATGGAGCCCTGTCGCAACCGCTCAAACTCCGAGCGCCAAGAATCCCTAAGGCTCTGTGGAACAAACTCCCGTCAAAAACAGATTTGAAAACTGCGTCCAGGTCAACGAAGCGGACTCCTCCGGACTATCCAACTCATACGTGCGCCACCAATCATAAGCGGTCCCACGAAACTGAAAAAGCAGTGAAGGAAACCCCGCTGGTCTCCACAATCCCCATAGTATGAAGAATACGATGACACTCCTCTAGAAAACCCAATGCATCATCTGAAGCCAAACCACTAAACAATGGAGGGTCATATTTATTGAACCTCTCCAATCTACGTTGCTCGTCCTCAGAGGCAGCTGGTCCACCTCCGGGCTGTGCTGGGGCGGCAGGAGGCATAACCAAAACATCTGGAACCTATCCCACTAGCACACGGTGCTCTGGTGTAACGGCTGCGGGAGTCTGGGCCCCTCCCCCGGCCTGGGATGTAGCTGCGACGAGAGGAAGCAGTCTTGCCTGAGCTAAAGTGGTATACATACTCATGAACTGGGCCAGGGTCTCCTGTAGTGCTGGAGTAGTAGCAGCTGTAGTCGGTGTACCAGGTGCCTGTACTCCAACCTGGTCTACCTGTGGCACCTTAGCGGCGGCGCGCGCGGGTGCTGTGGTTGCACCTCGGGCGCATCCTCGTCCTCAACCTCGGCCCCGGCCTCTGATGGTGGCAACAGGGGGCGCGGGTACCTGATCGCCGCGAGTAGCCCGTGTCCTCACCATCTGTGAGAGAATAGAAAGCAATAGTTTAGATTTTTGATGCCAAAAATGTCGCACGACAAGGAATCCAAAAGAAATGAAGAGTTTCCTAAACAGTTACATAGCCCCTCATAGATAGATACAGATGTCTTCGTATCGATCAGCGAGGCCCTAAATAACCGGTCTGTGTCCCGTGACTCCTATGAACCTAGAGCTTTAATACCTACTTGTCATGACCCTGGTTCACCAATTGTGAACATGTCGTGATGGCACCCAGTCCCCATGACTAGGTAAGCCTAACACGTTGCGGAATATACAAGTTATAAATACTTAAATAAGAAACAGTGGAAAATAGCATAAAAGATATGTAATTCGTGCCGCTTGGCACATACATCCGTCACACAATGAATAAAACACTACCAAGATCCGGAACCCCACGATAACACAGACTAAAAGAGAAATACAATTGTGGCTCTATGTGTAAAGAGTATCTAACAACGAAACGAAGAAAAATGTCAACTAGTAATACTAGAATAGAAGGGAAGCCTCCGGATCCGCGGACGTAGCAGATCATACCTCGAAGTCTCCCAGAAAGCTGCAGAATCACCTAGTACGAGCCTCCTCTGATGTACCTGGATCTGCACAACAAAAGTGTGCAGAAGAGTAGCATGAGTACACCACGGCGGTACTCGGTAAGTGCCAAGCCTAACCTCGATGGAGTAGTGACGAGGTAGGTCAGGGCCCTACTGAGAAACAATAATATAATGATGAAAACAAAATAAACAGTTTATATGATAATAATTTCCGAAATAACAACATTATGATAATTACTGCAACTGTCTACGATTAAGCTAATAACAAATAACCAACTCAAATAAACAAATCCAGGATTTATGGGAATTGAACCCACAGTCCCATTCTCAGTACCTCTGGGTCTCCGGGAATCGAACCCGCAGCCCATGTCTCAATAATATCTCAATAACTCAGGATCTTCGGGAATCGAACCCGCAGTCCACATCTCAATAATATGAACCCGCAGCCCATGTCTCAATAATATCTCAATAACTCAGGATCTCTGGGAATCGAACCCGCAGTCCACAAACAATATCACTCCGGGTCTCTGGGAATCGAACCCACAGCCCTGGGATCTCCGGGAATTGAACCCGCAGTCCACCAACACATCAAATAAAGAAAACACACAGAGAGAATATAATATGTTAAATTTACAACTTCACCGAAATTAGTGCCAACAATTTATCAAGAGTTCAAGTAAATCAACTAGGCAATTAAACATGTTGAATCCTAGCTAATCATGCTTTTCTAAGTAATACCGGGTAATGGTAACGCTTTTATCAGCTAAGAGCAGGAATATCACTAATCAGCCAATTCAAGTAAAGTGTGTGTTACAACAACCAGCGCATGTACACGCCCGTCACCTCGCGTACAAGGCATTTAAACTATCACATAATATCCTAGGGGTGAAAGTTCCCCCACACGAGGTTAGACAAGCCACTTACCTCAATTTCGGTACAAAACCGCTAAGTAATAACCCTCTTGCCACGAATGTCGGCCTCCACAAGAGTAGAATCTGATAAAAATCAATAGAATCACATCAAAATAGGCCAATTGGGCATTACCCAATCAAATTAACTCAAAATTCACCAAAACCCACAAGTTGCCAAAACCCGACTTTCGGTACGCTTAACGGAAATTCACGAAAGTTATATATTCGGAACCCTTGTTTCAATACGAGTCTATGCATATAAAGTTTACCAAATTCGGACTCCGTTTGCCCACTCAAAACCTTGATTTTCTAAAGGTTTTGGTCTAGGGTGAAAAACCCCCATTAATTACCCAAATTCCTCCATTTTCATGAAAAACTTGCATAATATTATCAACAACAATCATAATTGGAGTCCATAATTGATTACCTGAAGAAACCCCTTGAATCTCCCTTCAAAATCGTCCAAATCGCCCCTTAAGCCGAGACCCAAAATATGTGAAATGTTCTGAAATTTTTCTAACTTCTGATACACTTACTTACAGCGATTTTCGCTTCTGCGGAACATTTTCCGCTTCTACGCATCCGTATCCGCGACCAAAGGGTCGCTTCGGCGGTTCCAGGCCTGGCCGGCCATTTCCGCTTCTGCGAACAAGAGGGCCGCTTAAGCGGATCCGCTTCTGCGAACAAGAGGGCCGCTTAAGCGGATCCGCTTCTGCGAAGAAGCATCCGCTTCTGCGGTCACGCCCAAACGGTAAAATGTCCGCTTCTACGGACCATGTCCATTTCTCCCCGTCCGCTCCTGCGATCACTGGCATCGCACCAGCGACCCCGCTTCAGCGGATTGGATTCCGCTTCTGCGGAAATAGCCGCTCCTGCGCATCTCGTCCGCTTCTGCGGACACGCTCCTGCGTCCAAAATTCCGCAGGAGCGGAAACAACAGAAGCAGGATCCCAACCTGCAATTCTTCCACAATTTCTCCCGTTTAACCATCCGAAATCACCCCGAGGCCCCCGGGACCTCATCCAAACATACCAACACATCTTAATACCTTATTCGAACTTGCTCAAATCCTCAAAACACGTCTAACAACATCAAATCCCATAATTCACATCGAATTCAAGCCTAAATTTCTTAAAACTTTCCGAATTGCACATTCGATCAAAAACCCGTCCAAACGACGTCCGAATGACCTGAACATTTGCGGACATATCCAAAATCACATAACGAAGCTACAGAAATTGTCGGAATTCCATTCCGACCCCGGATCAAAATCTCACCTATCGATCGGATTCGCCAAAATTTCAACCTTCGGCATTTCAAGCCTAATTGAGCTACGGACCTCCAAAATACATTCCGAACGCGCTCCTAACCCCGAAATCACCTAACGGAGCTAATGGAACCATCGGATTTCCGTTCCGAGATCGTCTTAACACTGTTCCGGCTACGGACCGTTTTTCTAGTTTCAAAGCTCTTATTTAGGGACTAAGTGTCCCAAAATGCTCAAATTTTCGGAACCGACTCTCCCGGCAACCAACAATAGCAGAAATGAACTTAGGGGAACAGTTAAATTAGGGATTGGGGCGTAATTTTCTAAAACGACCGGTCGGGTCGTTACAATCACCTACACATTATTCTCTGTGGGATTCAACCCCATCTCTTAGTTAGGTAAATTATATTACTGCAACCGTATCTATTGCTTTTGAGCAGTCGATTTTGACGTCAGCAAAAATGGCGCCGTTGCCGGGGAATAATTTGGCGTAATTTAGGTTGTTTGAAAAATAAGCGAAAGTGCTTTGATCCAAACTTGTGAATATTTGTGTAATTAATTTTTCTTGTTTATTTTCTTATTTTTGAAAAATGGCATCATATAATAACAATTGGTCAGATTGTAGTTGTTCATACTTTGATGATCCTTGCCTTATTGTGGAGGACCACATTCGTGGCAAAATTGTTTAAATTCTCCCGGGGATGGATTGTGCACCCAATTTCAAACCCATGAGTGGAGTATTTGAGATAAGTGTGGTGGCCAAAATGGTCATTGGGATTATTGTGTTTATTTGTCTTTCCCTTCCCCAAGCCCCTACTATGATGAATCTACTTGTTTTGATGAAAATTATAGGGCCAAGGAAGTAGATGATATGGAAAGTAAAGCTCTTATTATGGACATGATAAGGCAAACAGTTGAGCAACAAGATGAAATTCGTCATGTTATACAAAGAATTAGTGCAACAATCATGATAATGAAAGCCGAAGCGGGGGAAGTGACTAAAGAGAGTGAGTGCTCACCAGAAGATGATTTAGAAGAAGCAGATATAGTGAGTCAATCTTGGCTAGAGGAACAAGCTCAATTGATAAAATTTCATGACTTTTTACGTGATGGTTTTTCAAATATGATAGAGCAACTAATAGAGGCGAAAACTGAGCTCCAACAAGAGATAAACCAATTTGTCTCAGATATCCATGACTTGTATGCTCAAATGAATAAAAAGGTTGAGGCGTCTAATGCCCTACAACCAATTTGTGTGGATACTAGTCAGCTTATGGAGCAGAAAGAGGAATTTCAGCTATTTGACCAAAATATTATTAATGATGCTGACAAAAATATGGAATTAGAGTCAATCGGTGTAAAGGTAAATGTGGTTGAGATTGACTCTAATCTGGGGGAAAAAGAGGATGTCAACGTAGAAGAATTGCAAAGTGAAGGCTTAAAGTCACATTCCAAGCATTTTTCAACGTTAGAATTGTGTGGTGACACGGAAGTTGAACCACATGAATCAATGAAGGAGTGCAAGGAGGAACAACTTTGGCCATACATTTTACAGTTTGAGGAGGCAAGAAATCAAAATGACATTCCTCACTTGAAAGCCAAGAAGTGCAAATGAAGATTTTAAGCATTGGCTCGAGCATCAAATTACCACCCCCCGTCGCTCGTGGTCACAAGATTGATTCCAAACTAGGTGCCCAAATTATATCATCCAAGTGGCGAGAAAAGTGGTAATTTTGTTTGCGTCATGCCACGACATTAAATGCGGCGCTTGGTGGGAGGCAACCCAATGTTTTTCAAGTGTTTTTAGTCGTATTTCAAAAAATTTCATCGTTTTTCGAATTTTCTTTTTTAGAATAGCTTAGAATATTATTTGTTACTAATCTGCCATGTTTCAAATTTTTTGGAGTTGATTTGAATAGGTCGGGTTGTTCCGGAGTGCAAAAACCAGTAGTTGCCAGCACTATTCAAGTGCAGAAATTTTTTCTTCCACGCGTTCGCGAGAAAACAACGCGTCCGCAAAGCGTCAGAAACTTCAACCCATCATGTTTGCGTGATATACTGTCGTGTTCGCGTGACCTGGAGAAAATTTCACATCGCGTTTGCGTGATCCACAGACGCGTTTGCGTCCCCTGGAGAAAAATACCCTTCACGTACGCGTAGCCACTTCGCGAACGCGTAGAGTCAGGTATGTAAAATGAAACCAACACCTCTGGAATTGAAAGTTCCCCAATTTTTGCTCAAAAATAGCAGACGCACAACCCTAACCCTTTCTACCCAAATTAATTTGAAGTGCACAAAAATTAGCAATTCTTCTTGCAATCATCTCCATTGTTAAGGTATGTATTCTTCACTCTCCTCTAAATTAAATTTTGCTTCTTTCCCTCTGTTTTCTTGGTATGAAATGTGTGAAGAGAAACCATTGTATTGTTGTTTCTTGGGTTCAATTTTTTCTAGCATTAAAATGCAAGTTGATGCTTGAAAATTTATGTTGCTTGCTGGGTGAGATTGGTTGAGTGTGAATGCTTAATTGTGTAAAAATTCTGGGTAAAAATTGAGTGCCCAAATGTGTTGAATGTGCACAAACAACTAAGGCACACAGTATACTTGACAAAAGGCCTCAACGAAACTGAAATTTCCTGGGCGATGAAGAAGCCTTCGCGTACGCGAAGCTTCCCACACGAACGCGTGAGCAGGAGAAAATTAACCCATCGCGAGTGCGGTAGTGTCTTCGCGAACGTGATAGTCTTGAAGTTTAGAAAAAAGATTTCCTCTTTGCGAACGCGGCTGGGAGCTCACAAACGCGAAGACCAATAACTGGCAGTCCCAAAACTGGCAAAAAAATAGTAGCTTTGCACATCTCTGTCTGGGACCTTTGCCGCCCATTTCTTTAGCTTAAATACTTCCTAATACATTGATTTAAGTGTTCATATGAGCTTTTAATAGTGTTGCTTTATTTTGTAGGTATTTTGGATTTAAAATGGAACCAGAACATCAAGAAATGGCACAGGAACATGTTTTCGGACCTGGACAGGAGGAAGCTTACGACCATGACCAGTTTCTATCTGCGGCATGTGAGCGAAAATATGATGAACTGCTGTCCAAAACAATTGTGCGGGAAAGAGGAATAAATTTGGAAAAGGTTGAGGAGAAAATGCCCGAGTTCTATGCACGCTTCATGGAGAGCTGTTGGATGTGTTTTGCTAAGCCGCCAATCAATGCCAACCACACATTTGTTTTGGAGTTCTATGCAAATGTCATACAAACTGATTTCCAGGGTGTGTTGGTGACTACTGTGCTAGGTGTACAGGTTCCTTTCAACTCTTAAGTTATCAATGTTGTTTATGGCCTACCCAATGCTGACAATGAGATTTACAAAGAGAGTGCAAGAGCAGAGGGCAACCAGTGGCTGATAGATAGGCTGCATGGCGGAGTCACTCCAAAGTGGCTAACACTGCAGAAGAGGGTGGACTCTCATGATTTTAAAGCGGAAGCAAAAACATGGCTTTCCGTCATTTGTTCCAGAGTGTCACCTTCCACAAATGACACTGATGTAACAATGGATAGGGCTCTCATGATTGCCGCTCTCATTGAGGGATTGCTTATTAATGTGGGGGAGCATATTGTTCCAGAAATTGAGGAAGCTGCTAATGGTACGTCTAACAGTCTGTTCTTTCCCTCTTTGATCACCAGTTTGTGCTATCATGCAGGGGTACTTAAACGCCCCAATGATGTTGAGAAAGGTCCTGGTAAGACAATGATCCATCCCTTACTTAAAAGGGGACCAAGCGACAAGCAGAAAAAGAGGCGCATTGATGTAGCCTCCCCTTCGTTCGGGCAGTTCACGGAGATCACCACTGACCCTGCCGGATCCTTTGACCCTATGGGACCCCTCCAGTCGGGACTGCACACTATGAGACATCTGTCTAGCAAGATTTATGGGGTTGATGCACATGTTAGGCAGCTCATAGCTGGCCTTCCCACTGGCCCATCTGGGGCCAGCACATCTGCGGGAGCTAAAGCCCCACCATCCCTGGATGATATGGCCAAGAATCAAAAAGAGATGACAACCCAGATAGAGGCCATGAACACCAGGCTGTAAAACATGAGCCGCATGCAAGGAAAGATAGAAAAGCGGCAAAGAAAATTCAAGGAGCATGAGAAGAAGAGCAAGTTGCTTTCTAAGATGATGCAAAAGTTGAGCACACTCTGTGTTTCACAGGAATCGATGATGATGATGATCGTGCAGACATGGATCTTAAATTTCCCACCACATCCAGTTCTGACTGATGCAGTATTCAGGGAGCACTCTCCACCATTTTACTTTTTTTTTTAGTTGCATTGGGGACAATGCAATATCTTTTGTTGGGGTGGCTTCTTGTAGAATTGCAACTGCTATAGTTTTATTTTCTTCTTTATGGATATTTGGCAGATTAATACTATGATTGTTTTTTAGTTAATATATCATGTGTGGTATTAGTTTGATGAAAATATTATGTTTAATACGTGGTTTTCATTAGCTTCTTCATGTTTTTGTTGTTTCTTTTCTTTATTTGTTTTTTTTATTATTTTATTTTGTTATGCTTGATATTAGTGGTGATATCCTTGGTTTTCTTTATACCACGGTTCTTTTTCCAAGGATGCCAATCTTTTTTTTTTCTTTTCTTGAACCGGGTAATTATAGAAATAAAGTATAGAGAGTTAGTTTTGTGGTTAGATTTAGTTTTTGTTAATTTGAGTAAATAAATGGTTTGAGTTGGGATTTGTGCCCATTTATAAAAATGTGACTTTCTTGGTACCAACATATTTTAAACCTTAGCATATGAATATTTGGTTGGTGAAAAAGATAAGAATTAAAGCAAGAAAATGTCATGACCTTTTAGATTCAATTTTTGGCTCTTTAATTCAATAAATAGCTTATTGTATGCTATATAACCTTCTTAAGTCATTTGTGTTAATTGGATTGTGGATTTGTATTCCATTTGAGTTTTCATGTGCCGGTGTGGTGAGATTTATTTGTAAGTTCTTTTGTAGTACTTGTGGTCTAGAACTTGCCCGGAATGTGTTTTTAGGCGAAATTATAAACTAACTTAGTTTAAAAAATGATATTAGGCCTTCCTTGGATCGCTAGTATATTTTATATTTCCTACGCTTAAATATTTCCCTAGTCAACCAATTTTGAGCCTTTAACCTTATTCTTTGGCAACCATGTTACATGCTTAAATCATTTGTTCCTAAATGTTATATGTTTTGGCACCCTACTTCCCTAAAGTACCTTGAAAGTGTTTATGTAGGCTAAAAGCCTAAGTTTGGGGGTGAAAGTTGAGAAAGTTGTGATACGAAATTGATTTGAGAAGGTGAAAGGTATGTAAAAGAATTGGTGAATTGGATTGTGAAAAGAAAAATGTATATATATGTATATATTCATATATATATATATATATATATATAATATATGTTAATAAAAGTTGTAAATCAAGGACTAGGTGTGAATTGAAAAGTAAAAAAAAAAGGGTGCAAAATATCTTTGAAGGAAGTACAACAACAACAACAACAACTACCCAAGTATGTTCCCACAAAGTGGGGTCCGGGGAGGGTAATACGTACACAGGCCTTACCCCTACCCGAAAGGGTAGAGAGGCTGTTTCCGGCCGACCCTCGGCTCAGAATTTGTAGGAAGTGGACTTTAATTTTGATATTGTAGTGCTTTGGGAGGTTTTGAGTCACTTTAACCAAAATTTTGCCTTACCTTAATCAAATGCCTAAACTACATCATTTTAAGTCCTAATTGATTTTGAACCAAGTTGTCTACATTAGTGGAGGAATACATAAAGGGCAAGCCTATGGTACTACTTGTATGCATTTGAACATCTTTTTGAGAGTGAGTTAATTCTTTCCATTTGATATCCCAATTTTAATTTAAATTGAGATTTATGATTCTGGGATCCTCTCTTGAAGGTAAGGGCACATGAACATTTAGTTGTGAATCTAATCTCATTTTCTATTGATAAGAATGACCAAAGAAAGTTGATTGTGATATAGAGGCAAATTTTGAAGCTTGAGTGTCATGACTTGGTTGCTACTTTGATTTGCATGAGTGTTTGAGCACTTGAAGTATAATGAAGTTTATGTGAAGTGCTCAATAATTCATATGCTTTGGAGTAATTGTTGGTACCAATCGAAGTCATGTTTTTGTAATTAAAGTAGACCTTCTTTTTAATTAGCTTGGTGTTTTGAGGATATGAGGTTAATTTAGTCACTTGTGAGGAGATTTTATCGTTTCCATTGCTTGAGGAAAAGCAATAGTTCAAGTTTTGGGGTGTGATAAGTTGGTAAAATACCAACTTATCTTGCCTTTAAACCAATACATTTGCTATGTTTGAAGTGATAAAATCATGTATTTAATGTTATTGACTTCTATTCTACAGGATTGAATGTGATTTAGAAGTAATGGTGAAGAAACCAAGTGAAAACAAGGCAAAAATGTGCTAAAATGGACAAATAATCTGCCCAGTGAAACACCCTTCACAAATGTGATAGAGGGATCGCGAACGCGATGGTTCAGCAGCTAAAGCTATGCGAACGCGATGTACCAGACGTGAACGCGATTCAGGATGAAAGGAACCTTCGCGAACGTGAAGGCACTCATGCGAACGCGGTGATCAACGACAAATACCTTCGCGAACACGAAGGTATGTACGCGAACGTGTTGCTTAAGAACTGTTAGTCATCACGAACGCGAAGATGGACACACGGACGCGATGAACAAATCTGGCATGAAGACCGGGCAGTTCTGTAATTTTATATTTTCTACCCCAAATAAATTATATACTCGTCCAAACAGATTTTTTAGGGATCTTTGGTAAATCTTTGGCTTATTTTCAGTAGAGAGAACATTTTTGGAAGCTAGGGTTTTGCACACACACTTGGGCATTGAAGATTGAAGCTTTTGGTTAAGAATTTCTTACCCATTTATGTTTGTTTCTTCATCTCCTTGCTTTGTATTGATTATTTAAGTGTGTAGTATTTATTTCCAACACTTGAATCTTGTTTATGAGAATATTCATGTTTAAAGTGTGGATTAAATAACTTGTGGTGCTTATGTATTTGTTAGATGATCTTGTTATTTGAATCTTAGATTGAATATATTGAATTTATTATTGTGGGTTGTTTATTTGATTTTGATCTTAATTATTTTACTGCTCGGCCAACATGAAATATTATTTACGAATCTTGAATTAAACTTGACAGAGGAAATTCTTGGTTGCATATAAAATCAAATAGACCAAGATTTGAATCCCGGACATCGGGTGAAAGATTTGCAATTAAGATAGACATATACTTAGTTGCCTTGTTTGGTTGAAGCATAAGAGTTGTAAATGCGTTATTGTTAATATTAATACCATAGACATATAGGTATTGATTTAACTTAGATAGATTCATAAGAACTTGAAAGATTCTTATGAATATTATTAACCTTATAATCAACAATCCGAATAGTTCAATAAATCAATTATGAGTATGAAAAGAAGCATGATTACAAGCAATTTAATGACCACTTCAGTGTAATTCCCGAAGCAATCATATGTGTAGCCATTAATCATTTTACTTGCTTTCTAGTTTAGTTTGTATTTTCGCATTTAAGTTTAAATACATTTTCAACCACCATTCTTAGTGTTTGGGTTTGCATAATTAGCAATAATTTTCTTACATACCTAATCACCTACACATTGTTCTTTGTGGGATTCGACCCCGACTCTTAGTTGGGTAAATTATATTGTTGCGACCGTATCTATTGCTTTTTAGCAGTCGATTTGGACGTCACCAGGCCACGTCCTGCGACATCTTGAAACATCCTGACTCGTGCCATGGCCATGACCTTCCATGTCCTCCAATGTCTTGACACATCCTAAAATGTGTCATAGCCATATCCTGACATGAGTTTACCCGTGTCATGCCCATGTCCTGCCAAGTCCTAACGTGGCCACGTCCTGTGATGTCCTGACACGTCCTGACATGTGCCATGGCCATGCCCTGTCATGTCCTGCTACATACTGACACGTCCTGAAATGTGCCATGACCATGTCCTGACACGTCCTGACCCGTTCCATGCCCACGTCCTACCATGTCCTGCGATGTCCTGACACGTCCTATGGCCACGTCCTTTGACGTCCTGACACGTCTTAACCCATGCCATGGCCATGCCCTGCCATGTCACGTGATGTCCTGACACATCTTGAAACGTGCCATGGCTATGTCCTCATATGTCCTGGTCCATGCCATGTTCACATCATGACATGTCCTAACATGTAGTGTGGTCACGTCCTATAATGTACTGAAACGTCATGACCCATGCCATAGCCACGTCCTCCCGTGTCCTGCGATGTCCTGACATGTGTTGATACGTGCCATGCCCATGTGCTGACACGTCATGACACGTCCTATGGCCACATCCTGCAACATCCTGACACATCCTTACCCGTGCCATAGCCATGCCCTGTCATGTCCTATGATGTCCTGACACATTCCATGGCCATGTTGATAATAGGTGAATTTGACTATATTTATGCCCTAAATAATCACACTTTATTGTTGTTTTGATATTATTTATGATGAAAAATGCTCTTATTAGTGTTTTTAGTGTGTTATAGGTACACATGAGCTAATGAAAACTAAAAGAGCAGTTTTGGAGTCAAAAGATGGTGAAAAAGGCCAAAGTGTGGTACAAGTCAAGAAATTATGCTGAAAATAGTCGGGAATGTGGGATTCCGAGCTATATAGATGTTATGGAATGAATTTAAGTGATTTGGAGCTTTGAATTCTGAGTAAAAGCTCAAGGAATTAAGTCGGGATCGTGTTCGGGGGTCAAATTTGATAGTTTAGTACAAACGAAGACTCGATGAGGCATATTGCACACTGTCTAGTAAATTGGACATAACTGTTTGCTCACAACTCCGTTTCAGCTCCATAATATATGGTTGGAAAGATAATTCAATGGGATACAACTTTTATGTTTTGAGTGTTTCAAAATTCTAAATATAACAGGGTTAAATACAACGAACTCTGATGGAACGCGGACGGACCACGGTAGAAAGGGCTCGCGGAATCTCTAAAGATTCAGAGAGGTTGTTTTTTCACAATCTAACCGTGAACGTGAATGGACCGCGGTTGAAGCCGAAATTTTGAAGGATTAAAGTGTCAAAACGCAATTTATGTAACCTAGACCTTATATATAATGATAGGATTTGCCCAAGAGAGGCAAGTATTTGTATTATTCATTACTTTTGCAAGAAAACTAGTAAGAGAGAACTCTCTCAACATGTTTCTTTCTTTTGAATTGAATCTTTGATTATGAATTCAATTAGCTATCTTGTTTCTTTGATTATGAGTAGCTAAATCTTTATCTAAGGTTTTGATGAAACCTATTGAGTGATGAACTTCTGGGTTATGTGATTACAAATTGTTAGATAGATTTCTAATTGTTCAACTTCATTCTTGTTGTAGTTAATTGGTAGGATCCCCAATTAGTTGTGCCTATTTAGTGTGCATAACTTGTAAAAGAGCGTATCTTTAGGTAAATTGTTGAACAACACCACACCTAGATTATTGGAAGAATCTATAATTGTAGGCGTAAAGGTGGAGTTAGGAATAAGGAAATCTTGGGTGCAATCTAAAGTGAACCATTCAAATTAAAGCTAGCTAGGGTAGCTCGGGAGAGTACACTAGTCAATTATTGTAGTTGCTCGGGAGAAAATTATGGTAAAAATAATGTTCATGATTGATAGAATAATATTGACAATTTGTATGAGCATAAACAGAAGGGATTCCATCAATAGGAGAAGTCAATACCTTAGTCTTTCTCTTCATTCATTACCCAACATTCAATTCTTTCTTTCCTGTCTTTAATTTCTTGCAAAAGTTAGTTAGTAGAAAATATTCCACAAAAATATTCAAAAGTTTGGGAAGCTACTTCAGGAGTATTCTTGGGTTGTGGAAGTTGCAGTTGATAGGTTAATTCCCTGTGGGATCGACTCTGGACTTAATTAACTGGATTATATTGACTATGCCAGTTGTTTGAACGTGAATTACTTTTGGCGTCGTTGCCGGGGGATTAACGGAATTATCAATTGCCATTGACAGAACTACACGATTCCTGTGTAGTGAGGTTCTTTTTAAACACTTTACATTGAAATTTTTGTCGGTTTTGAATTGGGTACTCGGGTGCATGCCTAGGAAATCTGCAAGGACTGGAGAACAAATTGTAGGAACACACCCAGAGCAAACATTCCGGGCACATAACAGGGCAATCAAACAACTTCAACAATCTTAGCAACCAATTAAACTAGATTTTGACATGGGAGACGTGAACGACCCAAACCAACAAGCTAGGTTGAACGCGCAGGAGGCGCATGAAGGTGCATTATTTGACTGGGCACAACCAACAGCGGATAATTTGGCAACTGCCATTATTGTGCCAAAGATTCAAGCTGAGTCTTTCCAGATTACCAATAACATGCTACACTTGTTGCAAAATAAGGGATTATTCTCTGGGACTCAGGTTAAAGATCAACAACAGCACCTGAAGAACTTTCTTTCGATATGCAAGACGCAGAGGCAACCAAACGTGACACCGAAAGCCATCAGATTATTACTATTTCCGTTCTCAGTTACAGGGGTTGCGCAGGTATGGCTAAACTCACTCCCATAAACTCTATTGCAACATGGGATGAGTTATTCAAGCAATTCCACAACAAGTTTCATCCACCTAACAAGACAGCTCATCCAATTGATGAGATTGTGAGCTTCCAGTAGAAACCAATGGAGATATTACATGAAACTTGGGGCAGATTCAAAGTTATGTTGGTTACGTGTCCTCACCATGGGGTTCCTGAACAGATATTGGGTCAAAGGTTCTACATGGGGCTTTTAGACATTATGAAGAATATAGTAGATGCCTCAGTATGTGGGGCTTTTCTGAGCAAGACCTGGAGAGAATGCCAGAATTTGCTTGACAAGATGGCTCAAAATTCCGGGTGGACGACCAGGAATGCTCATATCACTCCAGTGGTACACTCTTTACCTCTGTATCATTCCAACCCTCTGGAGGAGAACGTGGCTATTTTATTGACACAAATGAGCATCCTGACGAAGAAGGTGGAAGAATCAGGGTTTAAGCAGCAGGTTCACATTGTAGATACTACCAATGGTGGTTTATGCACATCCTGCATTAGCCAACCCATAGGTAATCCATGGGCTACAGACCAAGAACATCATCACCAGCATGAAGACATAAACTTGTGGCTAATTATGTAGGGCAGCGACAGGGTAACCAGAGTTGGGGTCAACAGGCTCCACAGCAGTACAGGCCTCCTCAGCCATAATATAATGCAGTAGGTACGAGGCCACCAAACAACATGGCTCCATATCCTAGACCTCAGAATTTGAACAATTAGCAGCAGGGGTATCATCCACCTCCACTATAACATGGGGGGTAGACATGACGATTGGTTCGCAGAACTGAAAGCTATGATGCAGCAGGTAATTGGGTCACATGCCAAAACCAATGAGAGGATAGATGCACATGACGCAACTATTAAGAGTATTGAAGTACAGGTGGGCCAAATTGCTATGTCACTTAACAATCGTCCTCAAGGGACATTGCCTGCAGATACACAAACAAACCCAAAGGATCAAATCCACAAAGCAGCTGATGGCAGTTAATCTGAGAAGTGGAAGACATCTTGATGCCGAGTAGGAAAGAGATAGAGGCAATTTGCAGGCTGAGACACTCAATCCAGTACCCATTGAACTAGATGAGTCCATCGGGTTGACAGAAGTTACAGTCCAGCCAGTAGCTAAAAATAATGATGGGTAGTAGGGAACGGAGAAAGTAGCTGAACCGGTAGAGCAGCCGGTTGTGGAATAGGTTATAGAGAAAGAAAAATCCCAAGTGATTAGGAAGAAGAGGCCTCCAGGCCCATTCCCCCAAAGGTTGGCCAAGCACCAGAAAGAGGAGCAATACAAGAGATTCTTTGAGATGCTCAAGCAAATCCAGGTAACCATTCCTTTAATTGAAGCTTTGAAAGAAATGCCTGGATATGCTAAGATGATGGAAGATTTGATGTCACGGAAATTTGATTTCCAAGAGTTGGCAATCGTAACTCTTACACAGACATGTAGTGTAGTGGTCTCTAGACCTATAGTTGAGAAGCTATCCTAACCAGGTACCTTCACCATTCCATGCACTATAGGAAACTTTGCCTTTGCTAAGGCATTATGTGATTTGGGGGCAAGCATAAATCTTATGCCCTTGGTGATCTATAAGAGGCTGGGCATCGGGAGAGCCAGGCCTACTTCTATGTTATTACAGCTTGCTGACAAGACAGTTAAGCGTCCATTCGGTATAGTGGACGATGTGCTCATTCAGGTGAGGAAGTTTGTGTTTCCCGTCGATTTTGTGATTCTTGACTGCAAGGTGGACGAGTAGATTCCTATAATCTTAGGAAGACCATTCCTATCCACAGGGAGAGCATTAATTGATTGTGAGACTGGGGAGCTCAAGATAAGGCTAAATGATGAGGATATCATATTCAATGTACAAAAATCTGCGAGGCGCCCTAGTGAGTTCACGAATTGCTCTCTCATTGATGCAGTAGATGTGATTGTGGAGATAGGTGATGTAGAATTGACAGCTAAAGATCCACTTCAGGCATGACTGATGAACTTAGAAGAGGTAAATGGTGAAAGCCTGGCAGAGTGGGTGCTATCTCTGAAGGAAAGGGGTTTAAGGATAAAGAGTTAGAGTTTGAACCTCTACACTTAGAAAAGAGAGAGACCCCTCCAGCAAACCATCCATTGAAGAGCCACCAAAGCTGGAGATTAAGCCACTACCAACTCATCTCAAGTATTAATTTCTAGGCCCTAACTCCACTTTACCTGTTATTATCTCATCTGGTTTGCTAGGTATGCAGGATCAAAACCTATTACAGGTACTCAAGTAATGTAAAATTGCCATTGGTTGGACCATGGCAGACATAAAGGGGATCATCCTCGCATACTACATGCACAAGATTCTCCTGGAAGAGGGACACAAACCCTCCAGGAAACGCAAAAGAAGGCTGAGCCCGAATATGAAGGAGATGGTGAAAACGAAAGTAATAAAGTTGCTAGACACGGGGTAGGTCCCAGGAAAGTTTTCTCACCCTTCTGTGTTGTACATGTATTATTGTGCCATGAGGACATGACATGATCTTAAGTGTGGGGTGGGAGACTTATCTTGTATATGTTGTACATAGTAGTTATAGTTGTAAATTATATTTTCTGGCTTGGCCCAATGATGGACACTTGGCGACGGGTTTCTTAAGGGTCTAAGTCGGAATAAAAACACAAAAAAATCAAAGATTTGAAAAATCCAAAAATATGAGTAGAAGACTTTTCCTAATAACGGACTACTTGGACAAGTACGATTGAGGGAAGTAGTCCATGTAGGAATTTTTCATTCTTTTATTTTCTTTTTCTAGGTAGTGTATCACCTCCCCTTGGTTTTTATTTTGACCACGGTTCTTTTCCAATGGTTTTTTTTGAACCAGGTTAGGTAGATTTTTCTTTTTCTTTAGGATTAGAGGGCAAAGGTTAACATGTAACCCAAGTATGCACATTAGAAAAACTAAAATGAACTTGAGAGAGCATGATCTAAGCTTGACTGTAGATTCTAGGATATGCCTTAAATTGCACAATACAGCTTGCTTGAACATTGATAGGACTCTGTAGATGAACCTTATTCTAAATGAGTTGCATGCTAAGTGTGTTTGAGTTTTTACCTACATTATATGTTTTACATGATACCTAGAACTTGCCCTGTGTATTTGAAAGTGAAATAGAAGAGTTTTAGTTATAGAGATGATAGAGACATTTCTTTGTGTAACCCTATAAATCAATAAACTGTGAATTCACCTGTACATAGTATCCTAGTTAACCCCTTTGATCCTAAAGCCTATTCTTTGATAACCCTCTACTTTAACTCCTAGAAGCACTTGTGTTGTAACGAAGATGCAAAATTCTAAGTGTGGGGTGATGAGACGTTGAAAAAGGGATAATCAAGAATGAATTGTAGAAAAATGGTGAACTGGCAAAATACTATAAATACTACAAAGAAATAAAAAATTAGGTATATATGTAAAATAGAAAAGCCAGCTACATCAACAAAAGAAAATTGTTGATTAAAAGTGAATAAAGGTGAAGGAATGTTTAGGGGAGGCATAATGAAAAAGTCTAAAGGGAAATTGTGAAAAAGAAAGTGCTTAGGGAGGTTAGCCACTATAACCCAAAGTATCCTACCCGTTCCATAGCCAACATTACAACCCTTAAAGACCTCTTGATCTGTGATTGAATAACTCGATTAGTGGAGTATCACACTAGGGGCAAGCCTATGGTGTATCTGTATGCATATGAATGTACTTTGTTGAGAGTGAGTGAAATTTTTCCTATATCTATAAGTTCCATGTTCTAAATTGTTTATGTGTGGGAACTTCTCTCAATAAATTGTGTCAAAACATGTAACTCAGGAAGAAGAAGTTAAATTTGCAAGTCTGTGATAATAACTAGAGTAAGCAATAATGTGCTGGCTTTTAAGTTTACGGTTAGGTAAGGATTGTGCATGTCTTAGGTTAACCAAGAAAGTAGATGTTGTGACATATTTTAGGGGAGGCATTAATAAAATTGGCCTAAAGTGTGATTAAGGTTGCTCGAGGACAAGCAAAGGTTTAAGTGTGGGGTATTGATAATAGGTGAATTTGACTATATTTATGCCCTAAATAATCACACTTTATTATTGTTTTGATATTATTTATGATGAAAAAATGCTCTTATTAGTGCTTGTAATGTGTTATAGGTACACATGAGCCAATGAAGACTAAAAAAGCAGTTTTGGAGTCAAAAGATGGTGAAAAAGGCCAAAGTGTGGTACAAGTCAAGAAATTATGCTAAAAATAGTTGGGAAGGTGTGATTTCGAGCTATATAGATGTTATGGAATGTATTTAAGTGATTTGGAGCTTTTAATTATGAGTAAAAGCTCAAGGAATTAAGTCGGGATCGTGTTCGGGGGTAAAATTTGATAGTTTAGTACAAATCAAGACGCGATGAGGCATATTGCGCACGGTCTAGTAAATTGGACATAACTGTTTGCTCAGAACTCCATTTTGGCTCTATAATGCATGGATGGAAAGCTATCTCAAAGGGCTACAACGTTTATGTTTTGAGTTTTTCAAAATTCCAAACTAAACTGGGTGAAATACCATGAACGCGGACAGACTGTGGTAGAAAGGGCTCGCAGAATCTCTGAATATTCAGAGAGGTTGTTTTCCGCGATCCAACCGCGAACGCGGATGGAACGCGGTTGAAGCCGAAATTTTGAAGGATTAAAGTGTCAAAACGTAATTTATTTAACCAAAACCCTATATATAATGATAGGATTCGCCCAAGAGAGGCAAGTATTTGTATTATTCATTACTTTTGCAAGAAAACTAGTAAGAGAGAACTCTCTCAACATGTTTCTTTCTTTTGCATTGAATCTTTGATTATGAATTCAATTAGCTATCTTGTTTCTTTGATTATGAGTAGCTAAATCTTTATCTAAGGTTTTGATGAAACCTATTGAGTGATGAACTTCTGGGTTATGTGATTACAAATTGTTAGATAGATTTCTAATTGTTCAACTTCATTCTTGTTGTAGTTAATTGGTAGGATCCCCAATTAGTTGTGCCTATTTAGTGTGCATAACTCGTAAAAGAGCGTATCTTTAGGTAAATTGTTGAACAACACCACACCTAGATTATTGGAAGAATCTATAATTGTAGGCGTAAAGGTAGAGTTAGGAATAAGGAAACCTTGGGTGCAATCTAAAGTGAACCATTCAAATTAAAGCTAGCTAGGGTAGCTCGGGAGAGTACACTAGTCAATTATTGTAGTTGCTCGGGAGAAAATTATGGTAAAAATAATGTTCATGATTGATAGAATAATATTGACAATTTGTATGAGCATAAACAGAAGGGATTCCATCAATAGGGGAAATCAATACCTTAGTTTTTCTCTTCATTCTTTACCCAACATACAATTCTTTCTTTCTAGTCTTTAATTTCTTGCAAAATTTAGTTAGTAGAAAATATTCCACAAAAATATATTCAAAAGTTTGGGAAGCTGCTTCAGGAGTATTTTTGGGTTGTGGAAGTTGCAGTTGATAGGTTAATTCCCTGTGGGATAGATTCTAGACTTAATTGATCGGATTATATTGACTACGATCTTTGTTTAGACGTGAATCACATGTCCTGACACATCTTGATCTGTGACATGCCACATCCTACCATGTCCTGACACGACCTGTGGCCACGTCCTACAATATCCTGACACGTCCTGACTCGTGCCATGGACACACCTTGCCATGTCCTGTGACATCGTGGCACATTCTATGGCCATGTCCTATAACGTCCTGACACATTCTGACTCGTGCCATACCCATTACCTGCAACATCTTGACACGTCTTTTGGCCACGTCCGGCCACGTCCTAACACATCCTGACCCATGCCATGGCCATGTCGTGCCTTGTCCTGACATGTCATGTGGCTTCCTGAAGAGTGCTTGGCCATGTCCTGACACGTCCTGACCTGTGCCATGCCTAGGTCTTTCCATGTCCCACGACGTCCTTACAAATCTTGTTTCCACATCAAACAACATCCTGCGACGTCCTAACACGTCCTAGCCTGTGCCATGGCCATGCCCTGCCATGTCCTATGGCGTCCTGGAACGTCCTGACATCTGCCATGACCATGTCCTGACACGTGCTGACCCGTGCCATGCCCATGTCCTGACACATCCTGCGTCCACGTCATACAACGTCCTTACATGTCCTGACCCATTGCATGACCACGCCCTGGCATGTTCTGCGACATCTTGACGCATCCTAAAATGTGCCATAGCCATGTCCAAACACATTCTAATGCACGACAGTCCCACGTCTTGCAATATCCTGCGATGTCTTGACACGCCTACGACGTCCTAACAAGTCCTGACTCGTGCCATGCCCATATCTTGACACGTCCTGACCCGTGCCATGCCCACATCCTGCCATGTACTGTGACGTCCTACCACATCATGTAGCCACGTCCTGGGACATCCTGACATGTCCTAACCAGTGCTATCGCCACGCCCTGCCATGTACTGTGACATCCTAACACGTCTTGACACGTGCCATGGACATGTCCCTACACGTCCTAACACGTGCCATAAACATGACCTGACACGTCCTGACTCGTGCCATGGCCATAGCCTACCATGTCCTGCGACATCCTGACACGTAGTGAAATGTGCCATGGCCATATCCTAACACGTCCTGACCTGTGCCACGCCCATGTCTTGCTATGTCCTGACAAGTCTTATGGTCACGTCCTGACCTGTGACATGCCCACACCCTACCATGTCCTGCGACATCCTAACACGTCTGGAAACATGCCATGGCCATGTCCAGACCTGTGCCATGCCCACGTCCTGCCATGTACTGAAACTTCCTGTGGCCACGTCTTGTGACGTCCTGACAAGTCCTTACCCGTTCCATAGCCACACCTTTCCATGCCCTGCAACATCCTGACACGTCGTGACACATGCCATGGCCATATTCTAACCCGTGCCATGCCCACGTCCTACCATGTCCTGTGAAGTCCTAACCCATGCCATGCCCACATCCTACCATGTCCTGTGACGTCCTGACACGTGCCATGCCCATGTCTTACGATGTCCTGACACGTCCTGACCTGTGCCATACCCACGACCTGCGATGACTTGACATGTCATGAGACCACGTCTTGCCATATCCTGACACGTCCTGACCCAAGCCAAGGCCACGCCCTACTATGCCCTAACACGTCATGTGGCATCGTGAAGAGGGCATGGCCATGTCCTCATACGTCTTGACCCGTGCCGTGCCCACATTCTGCAATGTCCTGTAACGTCTTGACACATCCTATGGCCACGTCCAACGACGTTCTGCGATGTCTTGAAACTTTGTGACCCGTATCATGACCATGCCCTGCCATGTCATGGAGTGTCATGACACATCTTAACATGTGCCATGGCCATGTCCTGACATGTTATGTGGCCACGTCCTACGACATCCTTACACGTCTAGACAGTGGCATGGCCATCCTGGCATGTCCTGCTATGTCATGAGGCGTCCTGAAATGTGCCATGGCCATGTCCTAACACGTTCTGACTCGTGACATGCCCACATCTTGCCATGTCCTGCAACATCCTGACATGTCCAATGGCTACGTCCTCTGACATCCTGACAGGTCCTGACCTGTGCTATAGCCACGCCCTTCCATGTCCTGTGATGTCCTGACATGTCATGACACGTGTCATGTCCATGTCCTAACACATTCTAACTCGTGTGATACCCTTGTCCTACCATGTCTTGCAACATCCTGACATATCCTGTGGCCACATCCTGTGACGTCCTAACCTGTGCTATGGCCATGCCATGCCATGTCCTGCGACGTCCTGACACATACTGAAATATGTCATGGCTATGTCCTGACCCGTGCCATGGACACGCCTTACCATGTCTTGTGGCATCCTGACACGTGTTGAAACGTGCCATGGTCATGTCCTGACACGTTATGTGGCCACGTCCTACGACATCCTTACACGTCTAGACAGTGCCATGGCCATCCTGGCATGTCCTGCTATGTCATGAGGCGTCCTGAAATGTGCCATGGCCATGTCCTAACACGTTCTAGACATGTGCCATGCCCTTGTCCTGCGACATCCAGACACATCTTGTGGCCACGTCCTCTGACGTCCTGACAGGTCCTGACCTGTGCTATAGCCACGCCCTTACATGTCCTGTGATGTCCTGACACGTCATGACATGTGTCATGTCCATGTCCTACCATGTCCTGCGACATCCTGACACATCCTGTGGCCACATCCTGTGACGTCCTGACCTGTGCTATGGCCACGCCATGCCATGTCCTCGACAACCTGACACGTCCTAAAATAAGCCATGGCCATGTCCTAAAACATCCTGACCTGTGCCATGCCCACGACCTACCATGTGTTGCGACGTCCTAACACGTGTTATGGCCACGTCCGACAATGTCCTTACACGTCCTGACCCGTGCCATGGCCATGCCATGCCATTTCCTACGACGTCCTGACACATCCTGAAATATGCCATGGCCATGTCCTAACACGTCCTGTCCTGTGGCCATATCTTGTGATGCTCTGACACGTCCTTACATGTGCTATAGACACGACCTTCTAGGTCATGCGACATCATGACATGTCCTGACCCGTGCCATGGTCACCCCCTACCATGTCCTGCGACGTCCTAACACATCCTGAAACATGCGATTGCCATGTTATGACACGTCCTAACCTGTGCCATGCCCATGTCCTTCCATGTCCTAACAAGTCCTGTGGATACGTCCTATGACATCGTGACATGTCGTGACCCGTGCCATGGTAGGGCCTATGACATCCTAACATGTCCTGACCCTTGCCACGGCCATGCCCTGCCATGTCTTGCAATGTCGTGACATGTTCTGACACGTACCATGTCCATGTGCTGACACGTCCTGACCCGTGCCATGCCCACATCGATCCATGTCCTGACACATCCTGTGGCCACGTCCTACGACGTCCTGACATATCCTTACTTGTTCCATAGCCACGCTATGTCATGTCCATCGATGTCCTGACATGTCCTGACATATGCCATGGCTATTTCGTGACACGTCCTGACCCGTGCCATGCCCACGTACTTCCATGTCCTGTGAAGTCCTGACACGTCCTTACTTGTTCCATAGCCACGCCCTGTCATCCCATTCGATGTCCTGACACGTCCTGGAATATGTCATGGCCATGTCCTGACCCGTGCCATGGCCACGCCCTACCATGTCTTGTGGCATCCTGACACGTGTTGAAACGTGCCATGGCCATGTCCTGACACGTTATGTGGCCACGACCTACGACATCCTTTCACGTCTAGACAGTAGCATGGCCATCCTGGCATGTCCTGCTATGTCATGAGGTGTCCTGAAATGTGCCATGGCCATGTCCTAACACATTCTGACTCGTGACATGCCCACATCTTGCCATGTCCTGCAACATCCTGACATGTCCAATGGCTACGTCCTCTGACGTCCTGACAGGTCCTGACATGTGCTATAGCCACGCCCTTCCAAGTCCTGTGATGTCCTGACACGTCATGACACGTGTCATGTCCATGTCCTAACACATTCTAACTCGTGTGATACCCTTGTCCTACCATGTCCTGCGACATCCTGACACATCCTGTGGCCACATCCTGTGACGTCCTGACCTGTGCTATGGCCATGCCATGCCATGTCCTCGACAACCTGACACGTCCTAAAATAAGCCATGGCCATGTCCTATCTCTTTAGATAGATTTTGCTTTTCATAAACATCCTGAGTTGTGCCATGCCCATGACCTACCATGTGTTGCGACGTCCTAACACGTGTTATGGCCACGTCCGACAATGTCCTTACACGTCCTGACCCGTGCCATGGCCATGCCATGCCATGTCCTGCGACGTCCTGACACATCCTGAAATATGCCATGGCCATGTCCTAACATGTCCTGACCTGTGCCATGGCCACGTCCTTTCTTGTCCTAACACATCTTGTGGCCACGTCCTACGACGTCCTGACACATCCTGACCCGTGCCACGGTCATGCCCTGCCATGTATTGCAGTATCATGACATGTCCTAACACATGCCATGGTTGTGTGCTGACACGTCCTGGCCCGTGCATTGACCACATCCTTCCATGTCCTGATACATCCTTACTTGTTCCATAGCCACGCCCTGCCATGTCCTGTGATGTCCTGACACATCCTGACATATGCCATGACCATGTCCTAACACGTCTTCACCTGGTCCATGCCCACATCTTGCCATGTCCTGCAATGTCCTGACACATCTTGTGGCCATGTCTTGCAATGTCGTGACATGTCCTGTGGCCATGTCTTGTGATGCTCTGACACGTCCTTACCTGTGCTATAGACACGACCTTCTAGGTCCTGCGACGTCATAACATGTCCTGAACCATGCCATGGTCACCCCCTACCATGTCCTGCGACGTCCTAACACATCCTGAAACATGCGATGGCCATGTTATGACACGTCCTAACCTGTGCCATGCCCATGTCCTTCCATGTCCTAACAAGTCCTGTGGATACGTCCTATGACATCGTGACATGTCGTGACCCGTGCCATGGCAGGGCCTATGACATCCTAACATGTCCTGACCCTTGCCACACCCATGCCCTGCCATGTCTTGCAATGTCGTGACATGTTCTGACACGTTCCATGGCCATGTGCTGACACGTCCTGACCCGTGCCATGCCCACATTGATCCATGTCCTGACACATCCTGTGGCCACGTCCTACGACGTCCTGACATATCCTTACTTTTTCCATAGCCACGCCATGTCATGTCCATCAATGTCCTGACACGTCCTGACATATGCCATGGCTATTTCGTGACACGTCCTGACCCGTGCCATGCCCACGTCCTTCCATGTCCTGTGAAGTCCTGACACGTCCTTACTTGTTCCATAGCCACGCCCTGTCATGCCCTTCGATGTCCTAACACGTCCTGGAATATGTCATGGCCATGTCCTGACCCGTGCCATGGCCACGTCCTACCATGTCTTGTGGCATCCTGACACGTGTTGAAACGTGCCATGGCCATGTCCTGACACATCATCACCCATGCCATGCCCACATCCTGCCATGTCCTGACACGTCTTGTGATCACGTCCTCGACCTCCTGACATGTCCCGACCCGTGCATGGTCACGCCCTGCAATGTCCCCACTTTTTTTGACATGTTATATGGCCGTGTGCTGACACATCCTAACATGTGCCATGCCTATGACCTGCCATGTCCAAACACGTCCTGTTGCCATGTCCTGTGACATCCTAACATGTCCTTACCCGTTCCATGGTTATGCCATGCCATGTACTGCGATGTCCTAACACATCCTGATACATGCCATGGCCATGTCCTGACACATCCTAAAATATGCCATGGCCATGTCCTGACACGTCTTGACCCAAAACATGCCCACATGGTGCCATGTCCTGACACATCCCAAATCCTCGACGGCCTGACACGTCCTAACCCATTCCATGGTCATGCCCTGCTATGTCTAGCAACATCGTGACACATCTTGATATGTGCCATGGCCATGTGTTGACACACCTGACCCGTGCCATGCCAACTCCTACCATACCCTGACAGGTATTGTGGCCATATCCTACGACGTCCTGACACGTCCTTACCTGTGCCATAGCCACGCCCTGCCATGTCCTCTGATATCCTGACATGTCCTGATACATGCCATGGCCATGTCCTAACACGTCCTCACCCGTGACATGCCCACGTCTTGCCATGTCCTGCGATGTACTGACACATCCTGTGGCCACATTGTGAAATGTCCTGACACGTCCTGTGGCCACGTCCTATGACGTCCTAACACATCCTGACTCATACCATGGCCATGCCCTGCCTTTTCCTACAACGTCCTGACACGTTCTGACATATGCCATGACCATGTACTGACACGTCCAGATCCATGCGTTTCCCAAGTCTTGCCATGTCCTGTCACATCTTGTGGCCATATCCTGTGATATCCCGACATGTCCTGACCCGTGCCATGGCCATGTCTTGACACGTCATGACCCGTGCCATGCTCACATTCTTCCATGTCCTAACACATAATGACCCGTGCCATGCTTACATCCTGCCATGTCCTGACATGTCCAATAGCCACGTCCTCAACGTCCTGACAAGTCCCTACCCGTGCCATGGTCATATCCTCAACATCCTGACACATTCTGACCCGTGCCATGGTTATGCCATGCCATGTCCTGCACTGTTGTGACACGTCCTGACACGTGCCAAGGCCATATGCGGACATGTCCTAACCCGTGCCATGTCCACGTCCTGTCATGTCCTGACACGTATTGTGTCCACTTCCTGTGACGTCCTGACACATCCTTACCCGTGTCATAGCCACGCCTTGCCATGTCCTGCGATGTCCTGACATGTTCTAACACATACCATGGCCATGTCATGACATGTCCTAACCTATGCCATGCCCTCGTCTTGCCATGTCCTGCGACGTCCTGACACATGTTGTGGCCTCATCATGCAATGTCCTGACATGTCCTATGGCCACATCATGTGACATCCTGACATGTCCTTACCCGTGCCATAGCAACACACTGCCATGTCCTACGACATCCTGACACATGCTATGGTCATGTCCTGACACCTCCTGACACGTGCCATGCCCACATCCTGCCATGTCCTGCGATAACCTGACACGTCATTTGGCCATATCCTGTGATATCCTGACATGTCCTGACATATGCTATGGACACGCCCTGCCATGTCTTGTGGTGTCCTGACACGTCCTAAAAAGTGCCATGGCCATGTCCTGACACGTCCTTACCTGTTCCATGCCTACGTCCTGCCATGTCTTGACACGTCCTGCGGCCACATCCTATGACATCTTGACATGTAATTAGTTGTGCCATTACCAATCCTTGCCATGTCCTACGATGTCCTGACACGTCCCGACACATGCCATGGCCATGTCCTGACACATCCTGACCCAAACTATGCCCACGTCCTACCATGTCCTGACACATCCAGTTGCCACATCCTGCGACATCCTGACATGTCCTTACATGTTCCATAGCCACGTCCTGCTATGTCCTGCAATGTCCTGACCATCCTGACACTTGCCATGGCCATGTCGTCACACATCCTGACCCATGCCATGCCCACGTCTTTCCATGTCGTGCAACGTCCTGACACGTCATGTGGCCACATCCTACATTATCCGGTCACATTGTGTGGCCACGTCCTACGATGTCCTGACACGTCCTTCCCCATGACATAGCCACGACCTGCCATGTCCTATGATGTCCTGATACATCCTGACTCATGCCATGCTACGTCCTTCCATGTCCTGCCACATCCTCACATGTCATGTGGCAACTTCCTACGATGTCCTGACACGTCCTGACCTGTGCCATGGTCATGCCCTGCCATGTCTTGTGATGTCCTGACACGTACTGAAACGTTCCATAGCCATGTCCTAACACATCCTGACTCCTGCCATGCCCACATTCTGCCATGTCCTAACATGTCCTGTGACCACGTCCTCGACGTCCGAACATGTCCCGACCCATGCCATGGTCATGCCCTGCCAAGTCTTGCGATGTCCTGACACATCCTGACACGTGCGATGGCCATGTGCTAACATGTCCTAACCCGTTCCATGCCCGTGTCGTGCCATGTCTTGACACGTCATGTGGCCACATCCTGTGATGTCCTGACACGTCCTTACCTATTCCTTAGCCACGCCCTGCCATGTCCTATGATGTATTTACATAGCCAGACACATGCCATGGCCATGTCTGACATGTCCTGACCCGTGTCATGCCAACGTCTTGCCATGTCCTGTAACGTCCTGACACGTCATATGGCCACGTCTTTCAATGTCCTATCACGCCATGTGTCCATGTCCTGCAATGTCCTAACACGTCCTTCCCCGACCTGCCATGTCTTACGACGTCCTGACACATTCTAACTCATGCCATGCCATGTCCTGCCATGTCCTGCAACATCCTGACACGTCCTGTGGCAACTCCCAGCGATGTCCTAACACGTCCTGACCCGTGCCATGGCCACACCCTGCCATGTCTTGTGATGTCCTCACACGTCCTGAAACGTGCCATGGCCATGTCGTAACACGTCCTGAGCTATGTCATGCCCACATCCTGCGATGCCCTGACACGTCCTCGACGTCTTGACACGTCTCGACCCGTGCCATGGCCACACCCTACCATGTCTTGCGATGTCATGACACATCCTGACATGTTCCATGGCCATGTGCTGACACGTCCTAACCCGTGATATGTCCACGTCGTGCCATGTCCTAACATGTCATGTGGCCATATCCTACGACGTCTTGCACGTCCTTACCTATTCCATAGCTACTCCATTCCATGTCCTATGATGTCCTGACACGTTCTGACACATGCCATGGCCATGTCCTGATATGTCCTTAAATATTCCATGGCCATGTCCTGACACGTCCTGACTCATACCATGCCCACATCCTGCCGTCTCCTAACACGTCCTATGGCCACGTACTTGATGTCCTGACATATCCTGACCCGTTCCATGGTCATGCCTTGCCATGTCCTGCAATATCGTGACACATCCTAACATGTGCCATGGCCATATGTTCTGATACGTTCTGACCTGTTCCATGCCCACGTCTTTCCATGTTCTGACACGTCCTGTGGCCATATCCTGTGATGTCCTTACAGATGCCATGGCCATGTCTTGACACGTCCTGACCCATGCCATACCCACATCTTGTCATGTCTTACGACATCCTTACATATCTCGTGGCCACGTCCTGCAATGTCTTGACACATCATATGGCCACATCTTACTATATCCTAACACGTCCTTACCCGTGCCATAGCAACACCATGCTATGTATTGCAACGTCCTAACATATTCCATGGCCATGTTCTGACACGTCCTGACCTGTTCCATGCCCACATCCTACCATGTCCTGTGACATCCTGACACATTCTATGGCCACGTCATGTGATGTCCTAACATGTGTTGATCCGTGCCATGGCCACGCCCTGCCAAGTCTTGTGACATCCTGACACGTCCTGAAATACGATATGGCCATGTCCTGACACGTGCCATGTCCACATCCTCCCATGTCCTGACACATCCTGTCGCTACATCTTCGACGTCCTGACATATCCTGACCCATGCCATGGTCATGCCCTGCCGTGTCCTGTGATGTCCTGACACGTCCTCACACATGCCATGGCCATTTGCTGACATGTTCTGACTCGTGCTAAGGCCATGTCCTTCCATGTCCAGACACATCCTGCGACGTCCTGACACATACTTACCCATGTCATAGCTACGCCTTGTCATGTCCTACGACATCCTAACACATCCTGACACATGCCTTGGCCATGTACTGACACGTCCTGACCCGTTCTATGCCCACGCCTTGCCATGTCCTGACACGTCTTGTGGCCACGTCCTACGACGTCCTGCAACATCTTGACATATACTGACCCATCCCAAGGCCATGCCCTGCTATGTCCTGCGACGTCCTTACCTGTGCCATGCCCATGTCCTCCCATGTCCATACACGTTTTGTGGTGACATCTTGCAACGTCCTGACATGTCTTGACACGTCCTGACCCATGCCATGCCCATTCCCTTCCAAGTCCTGCGACTTCCTGATAGATCCTGAAATGTGCCATGGCCATATCTTGACACGTCCCGACCCGTTCCATGCCACTGTCCTTCCATGTCCTACGATGTCTTGATACGTCATGTGGCCACGTCCGGCGATGTCCTGACACATCCTGACCCATGTCACGGCCATGCCCTTCCATGTCATGGAACATCTGACACATGACGACATATGCCATGGCCATGTGTTGATACGCTTTCGCCTCATGCACATGGCACCTTGCGGCGCTACTTTCACGATGCTTAGTCATTTCATTGCCAAAACCCATCAACCACCATGAGTGATATTGCCCAAAACACCCGATGGCAATTGATTTCTACTAAGCATCGCCCTATGCGAATGGCACCTTGCGGCGCTACTTGCATGACGATCCGCCATTCATTCACTAAAGCCGTCAGATGGCATGAGCGATGCCATGCTTTGCATGTTTTGTGAAAGTAGAATCAATGATCTATTTTTCCAAATGGCCATGCACCACGGATCGAGACTGGGACGTCCATGTCCATCCCTCAGAGCGAATCCTTTCCTCGAAGTTACAGATCCATTTTACCGACTTCCCTTGCCTATATTGTTTTATCGACTAGAGGTTGTTCACCTTGGAGACCTGATGCAGTTATGAGTATGACCGGGTGTGGATGGCACTCTGTCCTCTGGATTATCAAGGGCCCCCAAGGGCGCACCAGAAATTACGCGACGTACGGTGCTCTTCCAGCACCAATGATCTATTTTGCTGAATGGACTGACATTCGATAGGTTCGGTACTATGACCCCATGCATAGCCCTCAGAGCCAATCCTATTCCCAAAATTACGGATCCAATTTGCCGACTTCCTTTGCGTACATCGTTCCATCGACCAGAGGTTGTTCACCTTGGAGTCCTGATGCATTTATTATTATGATCGAGCGTGGATGGAACTCGGTCCTCCGAATTTTCAAAGGTCATCGGGGGCGTACCGAACACCACGTGACGTGCAGTGCTCTTCCAGCCAGTGGACCCTAGCTTCGATTGAGTCATTTCTAAGGTAGCCAGGCTATTAAACACAATAGATAACTCTTCCCGAGGCCCCCGCCGACGTCTTTGGACTTCCTAACATTACCGTCAACCGCCAAATCCTGCTTCAAGAATTTTAACCCGATTCCAATTTAGAGTACGCGCAAAACGTGCTATCTATTGGGGTTTCCTTGACCCTTAGGATCGATTAACCAATGTGCAAGTGTCGTTCACATGGAAGCTTTTCCCTCTTCGCCCTTCAAAGTTCTCATTTGAATATTTTCTACTACCACCAAGATCTGCATCGACGGCAGCTCTGCCCAGGCTCAAGCCCAAGGTTTTGCAGCAACCGTCGCGCCCTCCTAATCATCGGGGCCTGGCACTTGCCCCGACGGTCGGGTATAGGCCATGCGCTTAAGTGCCATCCATTTTCGGGGCTAGTTGATTCAGTAGGTGAGTTGTTATACACTCTTTAGATGATTTCGACTTCCATGACCACCGTCTCGTTGTCGTAATCGACAAACACCCTTTATGGGATCCAGGTTAGTGCACAGTTTGGCACCGTAACCCAGCTTTCGGTTCATCCCGCATTGCCAGTTCTACTTACCAAAAATGGACCACTTTGAGCTCTTGATTCTCTGGCATGGCTCAACAAAGTAGTCCCGCCATCCTACCTATTTATAGTTTGAGAATAGGTCGAGGGCGTAGCGCCCTCGATGCCTCTAATCATTAGTTTTACCCAAAAGAAATCGCATGCGAGTTCTAGCTATCCTGAGGGAAACTTCAGAGGGAACCGACTACTAGAAGGTTCGATTAGTCTTTCGCCCCTATACCCAAGTCAAATGAAAGATTTGCACGTCAGTATTGGTGCAAGCCTCCACCAGAGTTTCCTCTAGCTTTGCCCCGCTCAGGCATAGTTCACCATCTTTCGAGTCCCGATAGGTATGCTCACACACGAACCCTTCACAGAAGATCAAGGTCGATCGGCGGTGCACCCCTTAGGGGTATCCCACCAATCAGCCTCCTTACGCCTTACGGGTTTGCTTGCCCATTGACGCGCACACATGTCAGACTCTTTGGTCTGTATTTCAAGACAGGTCGAATAGGCAGCCCATAGGCCAGCCTCCGGAGCGTGCAGATGCTGAAGCACACCAGAAGCGCGTGCTGCCCACCACAATTAATGAGATGGCATTCAACGAGTGTATCAGAAGACTGAGCTTTGGCTAACCCCCCCCCCCCAATCCATACTGGTCCATGCCCCGAGTCGATCGGCGGATCGGATCAACACCGTTCTATATTCGATCGGGGCGCATCGTTGGCCCCCATCCACTTCCCTCACAACAATTCCAAGGATGCTTTGACTCTCTTTTCAAAGTCCTTTTCATCTTTCCCTCACGGTACTTGTTCGCTATCGGTCTGTCGCCCGTATTTAGCATTGGACAGAATTCACCCCCGATTTGGGCTGCATTCCCAAACAAAACCCAACTTGTAGACAATGCCTACGACATGGCCATGGCTAAGGATCCAACCTAGCCAAACGAGCCGAACACCACTCATTTGTTGCACGTACACTTGGCTCACTAATACAAACTAACAACAGCCCCAACCCGCGATGTGCAACCATGTGTTGTTGCTGATGCCAATGTTGCAAAGCCAAGACAATCCCCGCAAAGCACGAATAGGGGGTTGAAGCAATGCCAGACACAACCCATAACAACCAATGGCAATCATTAATTTACTGAGATTCGCCCCATGTGCATGGCACTTTTCGGCGCTACTTGCATGATGCGTTGCTGTTCCATTGAAAAAAGCCATCAGTTGTCACGAGCGATGTCGCCTCCCGATGTTTCCCGCAACAACTGATGGAAATGGACATCTATCGAGTTTTTCCCTATGCGCATGGCACCTTGCGGCGCTACTTGGACGATGCTCTACCATTCGTTGTCAAAAGCCATCAACTGCCACAGGCGGGTGGGGGGTTTTAACAGACATAACCCACAACAATCGATGGCAATGGGCAACTTACTAAGCTTCACCCCATGCTCACGGCACCTTGTGGCACTACTTGCATGACACTTTTTCGTTCCATTGCCAAAAGCCATCAACTACCATGAGTGATGTTGCCCGATAGACCCGGTGGCAATTGACATCTACTGAGCATCAGCGTACGGTGCCTTGCGGCGCTACTTACACGATGATCTGCCATTCATTATCTAAAACCATCAGCTGCCACGAGCGATACCAGACACAACCCGCAATAATGGATGACAATCGGCAACTTATTAAGCTTCGTCCCATGCGCATTGCCCCTTGCGGAGCTACTTGCATGTTGTTGTGTCGTTCCATTGAAAAAAGCCATTTGCCGCCACGAGCGATGTTGCCTCTCCATTTTGCCCGCAACATCCATTGGAAATCGACACTTACTAAGCTTCACCCCATGCGCACGGCACCTTTCGGTGCAACTTGCACGATGCTCCACCTTTTTTCTCCAAAAGACAATGTTTGTCACGAGCGGTGTCAACCCCAAGCATGCTACAAGCCCACACAAGTACTTGCCGGAGGGGTTTGTGAACTTCAGGGACGTAGCACGAATAAGCATGCATGCCCCCTATGCCCACACCCCATGACAGCGTCCCCCATGCTTTCCCTCACTACCTGTCAGCAAGCACTTGAGGTGCCTTTCAACACCTCTACCCCCTTATATATGCTTAAAAAAATTGAAGTTTCAGGAGTAGACATGTTTTGTCGAGAGAATCATAATGGAGTTGTACAACACCAAATAGCATAAACCAAGGTACAACTTACCTAATATATTCACAAATGACTTTTAAATATTGTAAATGATAATTTTTACAAAAGAAAATATTATTTTATTTATATTTTTATTATAAAACGAAAAATACTTGGATAAATAGTAAAATATAGGAAAATTCTTATTAAAATAAGAAAGACAATGGAGAAAATTTCCAATACATCTAGTACTAATATTACACATAAAAGAGTAATTATTCTTATAAAAATCCAACATAAAAACAATTTAAAATTACAAAAAATGCATAAAAATTAATAAAAGTTAGATAAAAAAAATAGGTAAATACATGATATGTTTATAAAACCATATTGATGAGCAACCACCATTAATCATGAGGAACTTACATTGCCGCAACCACCATAAGTGATTCCGACTACAAACCGCCGACGCCAACCACCAAGCGTCGACCAACCATTGCCGGTCGCTACCGCTCGAACAACCGCTACTTTCTGCCACCGCCACCAACGACCACTACCATAATCGCGCTTGAAATGTTGCTAAGCATTGGCAGGCACTAGACATTGAGTGACGTGGAGCGGCTCAATGTCTAGTGCACGATGCTCCACCTTTAGCAATGAAATCATTGTCTAAAGCCATTAGTTGCCACGAGCGATGCCAAACACAACCCGCAACAATCATTGGCAATCATCAAGTTGCATGAAACCTGCAAAGCATGGAATCACTCATGACAGCTGATGGCTTTAGACAATGAATGGCGGATTATTGTGTAAGTAGTGCACGTCCTACCATGTCCAGCAACGTCCTGACATATCCTGCGATGTCCTTACACATCCCGACCCGTGCCATGGCCACGCCCTACCTTGTCCTGCAATGTCTTGACACATCCTGACACGTGCCATGGCCATGTCCTAACACATCCTGACTCGTGCCAAGCCCTTGTCCTGGTATGTCTTGACACATCTTGTGGCCACGTTCTGCGACGTCCTGACCCATGCCATGGCCACGCCCATCCATGTCCTGCGACATTTCGACACATCCTAAAATGTGTCATGGCCATATCCTGACACATCCTGATCTGTGCCATGCCCACGTCCTAACACGTCCTATGGCTATATCCTCCAACGTCCTGACACATCCTGACCTGTGGCATGTACTCGCCCTCTCTGTCCTGCTCTGTCCTGAAATGTCCTGAAATGTGGCATGGCCATATCCTGACACGTCTTGACCCGTGCCATGCCTATGTCATGCCATGTCCTGCGACGTCCTAACACGTCCTACAACATCCTGACATGTCCTGACTTGTGCCAAGGACATGGCTTAGCATGTCCTAAATCGTCTTGACACGTCCTGAAACGTGCTATGGCCATGTCCTAACACGTCCTGGCCCGTGACATGCACACATCCTTCCATGTCCTGTCATGTCCTGTCATGTCTTCCAGCCACATCCTACGATGTCCTGACCCGTGTCATAACCACAACTTGCGATGACTTCACACGCCCTGTGGCCATGTCCTGCCACGTCCTGACACATCCTAACCAGTGCCATGGCCATGCCCTGCCATGTCCTACCATGCCCTGGCACGTCGTGTGGCATCCTAAAGAGTGCATGGCTATGTCCTCACATATCATGACCCGTGCCATGCCCACATCCTGCCATGTCTTGTGATGTCCTAACACGTCCAATGGCCACATACAACGATGTCCTGTGACATCCTTACATGTCTTGAAATGTGTCATGCCCTTGCCCACCATGTCCTGCAGCGTCGTGACACATCTTGATACGTGCCATCGCCATGTCCTGACACATCCTAACTCGTGTCGTGCCCACATCTTGCCATCTCATATGATGTCCTAACATCTACTAAAAATTGCCTTGGCCATGTCCTGACACGTCCTGACCCATGCAATACCCATATCCTGCCATGTCCTGACATGTCATGCGGCCATGTCCTGCAACGTCCCGACATATCCTGACCCGTGCCACGGCCATCTCTTGACACGTCCTGACTCGTGCCATGCCATCGTCCTGCCATATCCTACGATGTCTTGACACATCATGTAGCCACATCCTGCGACGTCCTAACACATCCTCACGCGTGCCATGGCCATGACCTTCTATGTCCTGCGATGTCCTGATACATCCTGACACATGTCATGGCAATGTCCTTACACATCCTGACCCGTGCCATACCCTTGTCGTGCAATGTTATGCGACATACTGCAATGTCCTGACCCCTGCTATGGCCATGCCTTGCCATGTCGTGGGACATCCTAGCACATCCTAAAATGTGTCATGGCCATGTCCTGACACGTCCTAACCCGTGCCATGCCGACGTCCTACCATGTCCTGACACATATTGTAGCCACGTCCTGACACGTCCTATCCCGTGCCATGGCTACGCCCTGCCATGTCATGTGACATCCTGACACGTTCAGAAATGTGCCATGGCCATGTCCTGACACGTCCTGACTATTGCCATGCCCACGTCCTGCCATGTCCTGCATGTCTTGACACTTCCTATGACGTCCTGACACATCCTGACTCGTGCCATGCCCTTGTCCTACCATGTCCTACAACATATTGACACATCTTGTGCCACGTCCTAGGACGTCCTGACCCGTGTCATGGCCATGCCCTGCCATGTCCTGTAACATCCTGACACGTCCTGAAACGTGCATTGGCCATGTCTTGACACGTCCTGACCCGTGCCATGCCCATGTCCTGCCATGTCCCAACACGTCCTATGGCCACGTCCTGCAACGTCCTGACACGTCCTAACCCATGCCATGGCCAAGCCTTGGCATGTCCTGCGACGTCCTGAATCGTGCCATAGCAATATCCTGACACATCCTGGACCGTGACATGCCTACCTCCTGCCATGTCCTGCGACGTCTTGACACGTCCTGTGGCCACGTCCTGCTACATCCTGACATGTCTTGACTTGTGCCATAGACACGCCCTGGTGTGAGCACGTGATTTTTTCTCTACATGAAAATAACTCCTAAAAAATATACCATAATAATTTTTATTGATTTTTAGGTATTTTTCTTTATTTAGTTGCATTGCATGCATTTTTAATAATCATAGAAAAACCATAAAAAGTGTCACATTTTAATTTCATGCCACCTTAGGTTTAATTTGCATTTCGGAATTAATTATATTGAGTTAATTGTGCTATAAATCAAAAATAAAAAAAAATGATCTTTTTTACATAGTTAAATAATTACCTTAAATTTATAATTTGAATTAATTTAGGAATTTAGTTTAGGTTTTTAATTAATGAATGAAAGAAAAGAACAACAAAAAGAATAGCCAAGTGAAAAGGCTTGTCTTAAATTCAAATTAGCCAAACATTTGAAAATTCAAAATATTTCTCCCCAAAACCTTCCCCAGAATATTTTCCTCGCAAAAAAACTATTTCCCCCCCCCCCCCCCCACACACACACAATACAGAAGAAAAATAAACTGGACACAAAACAGACGCGTGGAAAGGGGGAGGGATCATTTTTCATTTTCTGATTCTGATCGAGCAGTCATCGTCCCTCACCTCAAAGCCGCCGGAAAACCAGTGACTACCACTAGGATTCGCCGGATTTCGCATCCTTACCACGCTAGTGACGATTTCGCTGATGAACACACACACATACAAAATCACACAAAGTTCCGGTCATGGATTTTGTTAGTGTTTTATTGTTGTTTTGCTGGTTCGGAGGTGCTAGTCGAGGTTAAGTTCGTTGGTTCAGGTCCCTGTTGCTGTTGGATTCAAATTTGATTTGTAATTACTTGCAAATCGAATCAATTAAAAGAATATTTCTCATGTCAATTCCCTCACCTTTGCATCTCAGTTTTTATGTCCGAAATTCGATTAAAGCTGGAAATTAATTGTTACTGTCGTTGCGTTACGTGTCCGTTTGAATCTGTGATTTGAATTCCGGCCGAAGCCTTTGGTATAATTCCATATGGTCAGTCATTCCAGCTTCATTTTTTTTCGTGTTAGAACTTGTGTGAGTTTCTAATTTGAAACAATGCACATGTTTGATTTGTTCACTTGGTTTGCTTCTGTTTTACTGTTTATGAAATTGTAGAGTGGTGTTGTTTCTATGATGATCCAAAATCTGTAGGATCGAGTTAGCTAGTTGATTTTGATTTAGATAAATATAGAAGTCTACTTGTGCTTTCATTTGGTGTTCAAGTATGAAGTTTGATTGATGTTCGATTTGGTTCGAGTTTTGTTGCCAAGTTTGTGGTTCCGTAACGCAGTTCTAAAGTTGAATTAGCCTCTGTTACGCCGGATTGCTGGCTCCACGCTTGGAGTTGATGTCCTTCATTCCGTTGTTCGAAAAATTGTTAAACATGTGTAATCTTATGCTCTTTGTTTCACGTTTCGTTGTTGATGTGAAGATGAATTAAGCCTTAGCTGAATTGGTTTAGGAACTTGTGCGGTTGATTGATTCTACAATAAAAAGTTTTGTTAATAACATTTGCTTTGACACTGATTTCATCTCTGTATTTGGCTTTATTTGCGTTTATTGTGCAATCTTTATCATTGTCTCTCCCTTTGGTGTCTAGTTGACATTTTTGATTAACATGTGTTAGCTTCTTTGTTTTGTGATGGTATGAAGAATCAGTATATATTTGAAATGATATTGAAAGTAAAGGTATGTAGCTTTTTCTGTACGTATACTGTTAAGACTAAAATGGACTTTTGAGGACTTGATTTGGGATAATCAAGTTAAGAGTAAAATGGAGCTTCACAGGAAGAACGATTTGTTGGGTCATTTGTTCGACGATTAAACATACGGAATTGCTACAGTCTTTGACCAACAGATCGTGTGTGTTAATTACAAATTAATATTGTGTTTTATTATGTTGCTTAGTTTATTCTTTTACTTGTTAAAATAGTTCTGTGGAAGTTTTTAATATTGTATCATTAACTACTTGATATCTGATTTTTGTTTGATGTAATGAAAGGATTTAGTTGAAAACAAATACGTTATGGGATCGTATTAGTCAAAATTTAGAAGAATTGGGTTTAAAAAACATTTAGTTCAAACATCCATTAAAATTAGAATCGAGGTGTGCCGCGCCAAACAAAAATGACAATCGCATGGCCCTCATTTAATTAATTATGTGTTGATCCTTAGATTCCTAGGTGTGCCATTTAGCTAAAATCCATGGCCCTTGCAAATTACAAATCCGAAATTGCTTTAGGCGCACTAGTTAATAATATTACCTTCCTAAATTTGGGTGCACATTTATGTGACCCAAATCCAATTCTCAATAAAGTCGAAATGGGTCAAAAACTACGGGTGCACTGGTGCGACGTGGCTCGAGATGCATTTTCACGACATTGCAATTCTTATGAAAATAAAAATAAAAGAGGGTTACTAATAAAATTCACATAAGTTAGAACATGTTTTGAAATCAGATAAAATTAAATATAACAGTTGAGCGACCATGCTAGAACCACGGAATCCGGATATGCCTAATACCTTCTTCCGGGTTAACAAAACTTTTTACTCGGATTCGCGGACTATTAACAAAGTCATAATTTTCCTCGATTTGGGATTAAATTAAACCGGTAACTTGGGACACCAAAAACAAACCCTATCCCAAGTAACGACTCTGAAATAATTAAATAATCCCATTTCGAGTAATGTCACTTTAATTGGAAAAACTCCTTTTATTTACCCTTCCGGGGTATGAGCGTAAAAAGGAGGTGTGACAACTCTGGCGATTCTGTTGGGGAAATAAACCCAGAACTTCGGTTCAAGGTTTAAGAATTCGAGCTCAGAATAAATTATTGTATTTGTTTATATCTAATTTTCATACATGTTCATGCTTTATGTCCTAAATGTTTACCACTTTGATATTAGTTGAACTGTATATAATCTGTGTCAAAAACCTTTCTCTTCTCACCTTCGAGGATGTGCTTACTGGTTGAGGCTCCCTATTCTGTTAGTGTCAATACCCTGAAATAAGAAAGAGGCCGGACAAGTTACTATGTCGGACGATTCCATGGGTCCCCGGTACGTAGCCCCCTCCTCGACTCGAGTTGTCCGCTCGGGTACACAGTCTAGAATACATAACCAGGTTTTGAACTTAGAATAGGGACGTTTATTTACATCACGTATGACTTAGGTGATTCAACACAGAGGTTGGGTCCGTCTAGGATAGGTGCCCAGATATGAAATGACGATTATGATGCATTTTACGTGTTGCATTTCTTTGCATCGGGCATGCATGTTGACAAGCTTGTGAACATTGAATTTTTGTGAAATTGAGAAAAAGAGAGAAAAAAAGGAGAAAGAGCATTGTAAAGAATTAATTGTTTAGTTTTAGAAAAATCGATGCCCAAATACTATAGAAACTCTGCCAAAATTTTGAAAAACAAAAGTTGAAAAAATGGAAATGTTTTGTTTTTAATAGTTTGTTTCACTAAAAGCAAAGGAAAACATAAAAAGAGTCTTTATTTTAGTTTGTGAAAAATGGGTTGTTTATATGTCTGTTGAAAATGAAAAAAAAAAAAAAGAAAAAAAGAAGAGTCGTTATTTTGTTTTCAAAAAATAGGAAAGAAAAATAATTTGTCTTGCCATGAAAAATGAAAATGAAACAAAGTATTTCTTTTGAAAGTAGTTTTGTTATTTTCTTTTGAAATGCGAAAAAATAAAAAATAAAAATGAGTCTTGTTTTAAAATAGTTCGTTAATTTTTCCGAACTACGTTGGTTTGATTCGCATCGAATATGAGATATGTAGGCAACCCTCATTGGGTCCAACCTCCCATTTTAAAAAAATTGCCCCAAAAAAATGTCAAAATTTTAATTTCTTGTCAAAAATAAACCGGCCCGAACTACACTGGTTTGATTCTCACCCGATGTGAGATACGTAGGCAGCCATCATCGGGGCCAACCTCCCCTTTGCAAAAATAGCCCAGAAAAAAATGTCAAAATTTAAATTTCTTGTCAAAATAAACCGGCCCGAACTACGCTAGTTTGATTCTCACCGAATGTGATATGCGTAGGCAACCCTCATCGGGTCCAACCACTCTTTTGTAAAAATAGCCAAAAAATATCAAAATTTTAAACTTTTGTCACAAATAAATCGGCCGACATCGTTCTTGTTCAAACTAAGCCGAATGTCACCAAAAGGGTGGCGGAAGGCCATTTTTGCAAGAACGGCCACCCTAATTCATTTTAAATGGTTTGCGGGCACAACCTTAAAATCTCCCTTTCGGAAGTGTTGAAAGGTCGTGTTTGCAAAATCACGTCTCTGCTTTCTTAAACAATTTTTTTTTTAAAAAATAGCCATTTTTCTTTTTAAGTCATATAGAGTCATTAAATAGCCACTTTCTTTAAATAGCCTACAATTGACATTGGAACCTTCTCAGTCCTGCGCGCATGACCGCGGCGACGCCGAATGATGCCCCGCGAGCCCCAGGGTTTGAAGTTTTGATGTACTCCTAGATTAGTCGAGTCTGTATTTTGTTTTGAGTCTTTTTGTATTTTTTTTTTTTGAAAATAAAAATAAATAGTCTAGTAATTTTATAATCGCAGTTGTTATTCATGAAAATTTAAAAATTCAAAAAAAAAATTGTACCGTAGTCCTAATAAAAAGAGAGAGAAAAAAAAGAAATACGGGCAAAAATAAATAAAACGAAAAACAAGAGAGAAAGAAACATAAAGGAAGGCTAAGGCACAAAACCATGGCCAACGAAGAGAAAAGTAGAAAACGAAAAAAGAAAGAAAATGAGAGAAAACAAAAAATTTAAAAAAAAAAAAAGAGAAAAGAAAAGAGGAAAGACTAAGAGGAAAATTCGGGATGACACATGCAATCGAAGCAAACATGTAGATATTCAGTTAACTGTGTAGGTACATCACACTCCAATGTGTAGTTACCAGTTTGTTACTCGTTTCACACTAACTGTTGTTGCTGTCAATTCCAGCTGAGTGTTTTAGAAAACCTGGTTGGTTTGTGGTAAGCTGGCAATCAAAGGATTTCTCCCAAAAAAGAGAAGAATTCCCCTTGCTTTCTTTTTGCAGCCTCGCATCGATATTTCACTAGATCCAAAGGAAGCACTGAAATATCATATGAAATGGCCTTACACGCAATCCCAATATTTGAAGATAGCCTACTCTCTCGGATCCCAGGCTCTGAATCCTACACAGCCGAAGAAAATTGAATAATGTGCTTGTGCTTGATGGATATGTGGGATGCTTGGAACAATGGGAAGGAACCCCCAAGCACTATCCCCGGATTCCCGGAGTTGTTCCCTAGATCGGGAGGGGTTACCACTATCCCCATCAGTCGTCCAAATATTCCTCTGGGCCAACCTACCATGAGTGCTAACTTCTTCGGAACACCCTCTGAGGCTCACCCCCAGGTGTTCCCATCTGGAATTGCTCCCAACATCTTTACAACTCCGCCATCCTCTACAACAAACCAACCATCGCTACCGAAGCATGTTTTTGACCCCTCGGTTTTCACATTCTCGAATCCTGTTTTTCAGGCTGACCACCCACCTCATTATCCTCAATAAAACTACTCTCAGCCACCATATGAGCTTACACCGGGGCGGGATAAAATCCCCAAAGCCCCATAGCAAAATGAGATGGCGAAAATGATGAGAATTTTAGAGCAGATTTTGAAAAACATGCAGGGTTTAAGTGGGCAGAAGAGTGTTTCTTACAATGATCTGTGCATGTTCCCTCATGTGCATTTGCCCATGGGATTCAAAACGCCAAAATTCGAAAAATATGATGGACATGGCGATCCCATTGCTCACCTCAAAAAGTATTGTAGTCAGCTGCGAGGGGCTGGTGGGAAATAAAAGTTATTAATGGCCTACTTTGGAGAAAACTTGGTTGGTATAACGTTGGAGTGGTACATGGATCACGACATATCTCTATAGCATATCTGGGATGACCTTTCCAAAGATTTTTTTTGACAGTTTCAATACAATGTAGACATTGCGCCAGATAGGAACTCCTTGGTGAATCTCAAGAAAAAGCCCTCAGAGAGCTTCCGCAAATATGAAATTAAGTGGTGCGAGCAAGCATCGAGGGTGAAACCACTAATGGACGAAGTGGAAATGGCCACTGTATTTCTTTAGGCCCATGAAGCAGACTATTTTCATAATTTGATGTCAGCCATGGGCAAGCCTTTTGCAGAGGCAATCAAAATCGGTGAAATGGTGGAGAATGGATTGAAAACAAGCAGAATTTTGAGCCAATCAGCTATTAGAGCTGATGAAAGAGGAAACGTCCATGGCGGCTTCGGGTGCGAGAAGACACCACGCTCCTAGACAAATGTTTTTAGAAAGAACCCCTTAGAATTATTACTCTCATCAAGAAACGTCCTGTGCATCACAAACAAATGCAATCATGAATGCTCGACCACAGCCACATGCCAATAGAAATCAACCTCCATTCCCATGAAATCAGCCTCCCTACCAGAACCACTATAATCCTCGACCTTCGCAGAATAACATTCGTCGCTGTGAACCACCCAAAAGACCAAACTTTACCCCAATTGCTGAATGTTACTCTAGTCTATTCCCGAAACTAGTCCAAATGGCTCTACTGCAGCTGGTTCCTCAGAGTAGACAAAACTCGACATCGCCTGTCTACAGAGCTGGTGTCAGGTGTGCATACCATTCAGGGGCAGAGGGCCATCATACAAATAACTGTTGTACTCTAAAACAAGCAGAGGAGAACTTAATAGAGCAAGGGAAAATTGCATTGAAGGATGAGGATGTCCCATATGTGAAAAATAATCCGCTGCCGCTCACAATAACGGACAGATAATCGGGATGATTTGTGAAGACAAAGAATTCAATCAGCGCTTGAGACCATAATTGCCATTACTGATGCAGAAAGGAATCCCAAGGCAGTCCCAAAACAAGAGAAGGGGGAAAAGAAGAGTAAAATCACCACGATAGAACCGTAAAAGAAAATTGATGTATCCAAGCAAGCCTATGTGGTATGGGGGACAATTAAACCACCTCGGTTGGATGAGCCAGTGGTTATTGGATGCCTACCACAGAAGCCTAAGTAATGTAAAGAGGAAGATGATGAGTATTTCACGTCTAAAGGAAGTGAGGGAGTACATGGGGCAATGCTCTACGAAACCCACATGGTCAAATCGGGAGAGGGTACTAGCACCGCTGAGGTGCTCTACATGGGACCAGATGCTAAACTTCAAAACTAGGAGGCTACGCCACCCCTGATCACTCGGGAGTCTCGGTAGACCCATCCTGCCACTTTTTCTGCATCCCAAGTTATTTCAGGGTGTAACTCGGATGTTTCCTTTAGTTTCGTGTCTTTAAATTCCTGAATGTGAACTATGTTTTCTTCAAAAATCGAAGAAATGAAATTAATATTTCATTATTAATTTTTATTTATTCTTTTTGATTATGCTATTTTTCCCTTTCATTTCTTCTTTTTAGTTATAATAATCCAGCTTTAAATAACATGACGTGCTTGAGGACTTCATGCCTAGATCCTGAAACGCTGTCAGATTTTGAAATAATGAATCAAGAGTCGAAATGCATAGAAGATAACCTCGAGAAAATAAAAGAAAGAATTGGAACAATTGAAGGAATATTTGTTCGCGTACATTACAATAAAAGAGTGTGATGTACTCAGGAACACCCGGGTAGTTGTACCATCAAAGAATGGCCCATGCTTAAAACAAGAAAGTGCGGTCCAAGAATCACAGAATCGGACAATTGGTGCTTAGGTGCATTCTTCCTCATCACCAGGAAGCAAAAGGAAAACTCGCTCCTAGTTGGAAGAGTCCATACATTATCCAGAAAATATTACCGAGAAGAGCACTATATTTGGGAGACATCGAAGGAACTGATCCTGAAACAACAGTCAATACAGATGCAGTGAAAAGGTACTATCTCTAGACCTCATGGGTGATAGCTTTTGTGTAATTGAAATGACGAAGGCTTTTCTTCCTGCTACCTCAAAAACTATCAATCTTTTGTAAACCCCTTTGAGCCGTTACGCGAACAAATATTCCTTTTTGGAACCCGGAAGAAAATAAAAACAAAAACAAAAAAAAAACAATTATCTGCCTGAAATACATTTTGACTTAATCCCGGAAGGGTACGTAGGCAGCCTCCCCAGAGGTTCAGTCACACCAAAACAAAAATCCCAATTCCCCAAAATGGAAACTGGGGCAGATGATACGACGGTTCGGTTTGAATCCGCGAAATAGTTCCAAAATTTTAACTCCACTCAAAATCCTTTTTACCCAAAGACCTTTTTCAAGTCCTTCCAATCAATTATCAAAGGCATGGAAATGAAAAACGACATTGATGAAATCTGATACAATTCAATTTGAGAGAAATAAAATGAGAGTGTCTTATCGGTGAAAACCTTCGGGCACCATAAGGCAATGGTGAGTAGAGAAATTGAAAATGAGAGAGTCCGTTTAGTGAAATATCGCAAAGAGCACTATGGGGCGATGGTAAGAAGAGAAATGAGAGAGGTCGATTGGCAAAAAATTGCAAAGGACACTGTCAGCCGAAAAGAAGAAATCTCATCACTAAAATTCCTGGCAAGGTTCCCTAGTTTTGAAATGCGGGTCAAGGGATTCACGGGAAGCTAGAATGTTTATGTGGGTCAGGCGTCTAGTTCAAGAAGCATGTCATGTTCATTTGAAGCCGGCATGCATCCCAGATAAGCCTTTATTTCCCCCCCGAAAGGGACGCTTCTCTTTAAACTCATTTGCTTACCTTTTGTGTATTCTTTGAATCCCTTTCGGTTTAACTCTGACTCCGGAACTACTACAAAGAAAAGGGGCAGGACGTTTTTCACAAGGCTCCGCCCGGTAAAAACCAAATAAAATACCCGGCCTCAGCAAGTGCGTCAGTCCCCGACTAACCATAATGATTGATATTTCAAAGCAAAGACGTTTGAAAAGAAATAAACTCAAAGGCAAAGGACTCAAGAGCTGAATAAAGTTAATGGTCCAAACCCACACGGGTGAGTCACAATGATGTTCTGAGAGTTGAACCCAGTCGGTTTGAAAAGAGATTCACCCTCAAGGCCAACAAGTAGCAAGTTCTCAACGGAGAGGGGGCTGGAAGCAAGCAATTGGGATGATCAAGGCCACAAAATCAACCACCATTTCAAACTAACAAATTGATCTTTGTTGAAAACAGGTTCTATTTAAAGTAACCGTGTAGGACGCACGTGCAACTCAAAAAGAAAATGAAAATTGCAAGCACTAAAACAACTTTGCAGCAAGGAAACAACCAAAAGGAAGTTTCCCAAAACTCTGTCATGCATGATGCTAAATAAAATGAAAAATGTAAAAGGAGAATAAAAGAAGAGAAAAGAAATAAAAAAATGAAAACCCCAAAAGAAAAATAAATCATAGTAGCATATGAGCCTCTTTCTTTCCAAATCTCAGCCAAAAAACAGAGGATCTCCCGGCCAAAAAATCGTTGGAGATTTTTCTTTCCAAATCTCGGCCAAAAAATCGAGGATCTCCCGTCCAAAAAACCGTGGAGCTTTTTCTTCCCAAATCCCAGCCAAAATATCGAGGATCTCCTGCCCAAAAAATCGTGGAGCTTTTTTTTTCCAAAACCCGGCCAAAAAACTAAGGACTCCCAGCCAAAAAACTGCGGAGCTCTTTTTTTCAAATCTCGGCCAAAAATCAACGATCTCTAGGCCAAAAAACCGTTGGAGCTTTTTCTTTCAAAATCCTGGCCAAAAAACCTAGGATCTCCCGGCCAAAACACTGTGGAGCTTTTTCTTTCCAAATTCTAGCAAAAAACTGAGGATCTCCAGGCCGAAAAATTGCGGAGCTTTTTCTTTCAAATCCTGGCCAAAAACCGAAGATCTCCAGGCCAAAAAACCGTTGGAACTTTTTCTTTCCAAATCCCGGCCAAAAAATATGAGAATCTTGCGGCCAAAAACCCGTGAAGGTATTTCTTTTAAATCCGGACCAAAAAACCGAGGATATCCCGACCAAAAAATAGTTGGAGCTTTTTTTCCAAATCCCAACCAAAAAACCGAGGATCTTCCGGCCAAAAAAGCGTTGGAGATTTTGCTTTCCAAATCCCGGCCAAAAAAAAGAGGAACTCCCGGCCAAAAATCCGTGGAGCTTTTTCTTCTCAAATCCCGGCAAAAAAAAAATGAGGATCTCCCCGCAAAAAATCGCGGAGCTTTTTCTTTCAAATCCCGACAAAAAAACCGAGGATCTCCCGGCCAAAAAATCGTTGGAGCTTTTTCTTTTGCAATCCCGACCAAAAAACTGAGAGGATCTCAAGGTCAAAAAACAGTTGGAGCTTTTTCTTTCCAAATTCCGACCAAAAAACCGAGGATCTCCCGGCAAAAAAAACATGGAGCTTTTTCTTTCAAATCCCGGCCAAAAAATCGAGGATCTCCCGACCAAAAAACCGTTGGAGATTTTTCTTTCAAATCGAGGATATCTTGGTCCAAAATTTGTGGAGCTTTTTCTTTCCAAATCCCGGCCAAAAAATCGAGGATCTCCTAGCCCAAAAAATTGTGGAGCTTTTTCTTTTCAAATCCTGGCAAAAAACCGAGGATCTCCCGGCAGAAAAATCGTGGATCTTTTTCTTACCAAAATCACGGCCAAAAATTGAGGATCTCCCTACACAATCCTAATTTGATTGATTAGATATGTGTCACAACTAACAAACGAAATTTTCCTAGTGAAAGCTGGGGCAAAAAATATCGTTTGTTTGTTTGTTTTGGTATCTTAAGCAGGTTGACCGCAAGACATAGGGTGCGAGATGATCGTTGGAATGAGTCTCAATCCAGAATAAAGATAAGAAGAAGAGAACAAAAAAGAAATGAACTCATCTGTGAAGCAAACAAGGGTGCGGATTTCACAAAATCTAATTGAAGTCACAAGCTCCGATGATCCCGTTTTGACCCAATGCTGTAGAAAGAAATAACACCTACAGCTTGCGAGCATCAAGATTTAGATCAGAGCCTACAACAAGAACCAATTAAGACTCAAGATCAAGCTTCAAGAGATTTATAGATAGGAATCTTGTAACTCGTAGCTGATAGGCTAGTTAGGTTTTTAAATTTTTATTTTGATGTAATAAACGGGACCGCAGACGAGAACCTTGACGGAACCTCGCTCAGCTCATCACCTCGCATACTCTACCATCTCACTCACTTCTGAACTACACTGGCCTGATTCTTTTATAGCCAAGGATATGTAGGCAACCTCGGAAGCAGGGTGCGGTCAAATCTTTCAAATATGCTTCACACGGAGTAGTCAAACGAGCAAAACTTGCTCGTTTTCGCTCACTTATCTTTGCAAGAAAACTCTTCGTGTTTCCGAACAAAGAGGGGCAGCTGTGAGCACGTGACTTTTGCCCTACATGAAACTAACTCCTAAAAAATAGACCAAAATAATTTTAATTGATTTTTAGCCATTTTTCTTAATTTAGTTGCATTGCATGCATTTTTAACTTTTTTAAAAATTATATAAAAACCATAAAAAAGTGTCACGTTTTAATTTCATGCCACCTTAGGTTTAATTTACATTTAGGAATTAATTACATTGAGTTAATTGCGCTATTAATCAAAAATCATAAAAAATAATCATTTTTACATAGTTAAATAATTAGCTTAAATTTACAATTTGAATTAATTTAGGAATATAGTTTAGATTTTTAATTAATTAAAGAAAGAAAAGAACAACAAAAAGAAGAGGAAAGTGAAAAAGCTTGATCATAAATTCTAATTGGCCAAACATTTGAAAAGCAAAAATATTTCCCCCCCCCCCCCCAAAAAAAACCTTCCCCAAACTATTTTTGCCCAAAAAAAAATATGCCTACACACTACTAGATAAGACGCATAATCAATTAAAACAAAAAAAAAAAGGAAGAAAGATATGCTGGACACAAAATAGACGCGTGGAAAGGGAGAGGGATCATTTTTCAATCTCTGATTCTGAGAGAACATCGACCAGCCGTCGTCCCTCACCTCATAGCCGCCGCAAAACCAGCGACTACAACTAGGATTCACCGGATTTCGCATCCTCACCACGCCAGCAATGATTTCGCTGATGAACACACACACATACGAAATCACACAAAGTTCCGGTCATGGATTTTGTTTGAGATTTATTGCTGTTCACTGGTTCGGAGGTGCTAGTCGAGGTTGAGTTCGTTGGTTCAGGTACCTGTTGCTATTGGATTCGAATTTGACTTGTAATTACTAGCAAATAAAATAAATTAAAAGAATATTGCTCATGTCAATCCCCTCACCTTTACATCTCTGTTTTTATGTCCGAAATTCGATTAAAGCTGGAAATTAATTGTTACTGTCGTTGCGTTACGTGCCTATTTGAATCTGTGATTTGAATTCCGGCCGAGGTTGTTGGTATAATTCCATATGGTCAGTCGTTCCAGCTTCATTATTATTCGTGTTACAACTTGTGCGAATTTCAAATTTGAAAACAGTGCACATGTGTTATTTGTTCACTTGGTTTGCTCCTGTTTTACTGTTTATGAAATTATATAGTGGTGTTGTTTCTATGATGGTCCAAAATCCATAGGATCGAGTTACCTAGCTGATTTTGATTTAGATAAATATAGAAATCTACTTGTGTTTTCATTTGGTGTACAAGTATGCAGTTTGATTGAGGTTAGATTTGGTTCGAGTTTTGTTGCCAAGTTCGTGGTTCCGGAACGCAGTTCTGAAAGTTGAATTAGCCTCTGTTATGTCGGATTGCAGGCTTCACGCTTGGAGTTGATGTCCTTCATTCCGTTGTTCGAAAAATTTTTAAGCAGGTGTAATCTTCTGCTCTTTGTTTCACGTTTTGTTGTTGATGAGAAGATGAATTAAGCCTTAGCTGAATTGGTTCAGGAACTTGTGCGGTTGAATGATTCTAAAGTAAAATGTTTTATTAATAACATTTGCTTTGACACTGATTTCATCTCTGTATTTGGCTTTGTTTGCATTTATTGAGCAATCTTTACCATTGTCTCTCCCTTTGGTGTCTAGTTGGCATTTTTGATTAACATGTGTTAGCTTTATTGTTTTGTGATGGGATGAAGAATCAGAAAATATTTGAAATGATATTGAAAGTAAAGGTACGTAGCTTTTTCTATACGTATACTGTTAAGACTAAAGTGGAGTTATGAGGACTTGGTTTGGGACAGTGAAGTTAAGAGTAAAATGGAGCTTCAGAGGAAGAACGATTTTGTTGGGTCATTTTTTCGACCATTGAAACACACGGAATTGCTATAGTCTTTTGACCAACAGTATCGTGTGTGTTAATTAAAAATTCATATGTGTTTTATTGTGTTGCTTAGTTTATTCTTTTAGTTGTTGAAATAGTTCTGTGGAATTTTTTAATGTTGTATCATTAACAATTTGATATCTCATTTTTGTTTGATGTAATAAAAGGATTTAGTTAAAAAAAAAGTTATGGGATGTAAGGCCCCGTAAAAATTTTGTGCATAAAACCTAGTAGCTGTGGTGTCATGGGCCGAATAATGTGTTAGGAATGCGTAGAATTCTTTGCGGCTTGCAAGCTCGCCGCGGTTCGGACCCTTGGTAGTGATTTAAGTGTCAAAGATGTAGAGAATAAAGTTTTCCAGGAAAAGTGTCAAATATGCGGTCAAGAATGCGACCGCAAACCCGTTATGCGGACCGCATTCTTGCCGCAAAGCTTAACAGAAGCCTCCCAAAAATCATGTTGAAAATGCGGTCGATATGCGATCGCATAGTGAATTTGCGGTGCACTTTGCGACCGCAGATCAAGAATGCGGACCGCATATTGGTCGCATTCTGTAACAGAACTTGTGTCATTTTGAGGCCATTCTGCGGTCACTATGCGGACCGCATGTTGATTCTGCGGTCGCAAAGTGCACCGCATAATTGACCCGGTCCAGATTTTTGTAACATTTTGACTCGATCTCTTCTTTAATATAACACCTTTCACCCTCATTTTCTCATATCATCTTACCAAAAATTAGAGAGAGAAGAGAGGGTTTTTAGAGAGAGAAATCTTTCATCTTCAAAGATTGTTCCAACCACTTAATTCCAAGGGATCCTAGGGCAAGGATTCAACTTCCCCAATCTTTTCAAGGTAAAAACCCTAACTATTTTCTTTGATTTTCGGTTTTAAATTGGGTAAAGAGAGGTTTGCATATAATAGCTTTTGAAAATAGAATTTTTACACTCATGCATGATTATTGAACTTGATTTCTAGTAAAAAGAAGTGAGTAGAAGTAAGAGTCTTCAAGAACAAGGTTGGCAAGAGTGGGATATCTTGGGTAAGCATAAAGTAGGAAGAAAACTCATCACCAGGTATGTATGGCAAATTTTGATTCTTGTGAAATCGCCTATATGTGTGAAATTTGTTTGGTTAGTGTTAATTTGACAAATTGTGTGAAATTCTCAAAGTTGTTGTTGAAATATGAGTGATGTGGTATAGAATATAAACCGAAAATTAAATGAGAGTCGAAATGGTTAAAGAATTGTGAATAATAATTATGATGGCCTATATGGCACCTTGTGTAAAACAAACGAAACGCTTGAGAATTTGTTTATTGTGGAAAGAGATGAAACACTTGAATTGTGAAAATATTGTAACATGGTTGTGATATTGATTTGAAAAATAATTGAGAACATGAAACAATGTGCAAGTTGCTTATTTGGACTTGTTGAAATTGTGTGTAGTACCTTATCTGCTGTTTGAAATTGTTGTGTTTTAAACCGTAAGGCGGGGTCGTGTTGCGCGCCGCAACGTGAGGAAATAAGGTGTGGGTTGGGGTGATAAGGGTGGCCGAGGTAATAAGGGTGGTCGGGGGCAATAAGGATGGAAAGCGATCGAAATCGCTATTGAAAATTGATACAAAAATCAATAATGTGAAATTGTGAAAGGAGACAGCAGGAGAGTTTGCAACCTGTGGGGCACTGATTGCCCCTTTGTTTGACTACTTGTGCTTTACGTGATTGATTGATTATTGTTAAATTGGTTGATCCTAGAAAGTGCTTTGTGTTGAGAATTATTTGAAATGAGGAAAATGTGGAAACATGGTTGGCTGGCGTAATTAATTGTTGATGTAATTCAATGGCTTGAGTTTACTTGGGACAAAGTTTGTCCATACATG